>JAJHUR010123033.1:0-23924 GCA_027495735.1 Lutjanus campechanus | reverse complement strand
CTATATGTTTTAAAATGAGTAACATGTTAGTCTGAACTTGTTCGACCTTGACTTTTGGAAAAACCCGACAACTTTCCCACTTTCTATTCAACTGAACACAAAATGAAAAGAACCACTAAATGGAAAAGTTTGTTGAAAGTGATCTTTGCCATACATGCAAGACTGAAATTAATACAACAAAATCAAACAACGGACACATTTTTACAATAATTTGTTCTACCAGATCATTTATCAGCTCGGTACTCACCGTCAACCAGCTGCTGGTAGAGATTGCTCAGCACATTCATTAGGTTTTTACAGGCTTTCTTTGGCAGGATCTTCCATGTGAGGGCTCGCTTATCTTCATTGCTGGAAAAGCAGAAGCAAACAGTGAGCTCTGGGGAGGCCGAGAGGCCAAAAGCAACATGGACAGGAGTTGGGCAAGGGGAGTGCAGACCACCCTAACAGTGTCTGGTGGGTAATGAGGCCAGAAATGATATAAACCGTTATTGACCTTACCTGAAAAATGCATTCCCTTCATATTAAAATGAGCCTGACTCTACAAAAATAACCATTTCCACCCAGGCTCCAGGAAAATGGCCTGGTCTCTAAACTTAGAACTCATGACCTGGCAGTTATGTGGTTTGGGGAAAAAAAAAAAAAAAAAATGCCGCAAAGGAAACAATGTTGAGCTCTTAGCTGAAGTGCTGCACAGTATGTGTGGCTCCCTGCCCTGTAGTTAAACCTACACACAATGATACCATACAATATTCATCATGACAAGGCAGCAGAGTGGTGAAGACAGCCTGAGCTCTGCAAAAGTGATTTTACTCCTCACACTGATAGCTTGTCCAAAGAACTCAACATCAACG
Organism: Lutjanus campechanus; assembly: GCA_027495735.1. Lineage (NCBI taxonomy): Eukaryota > Metazoa > Chordata > Actinopteri > Lutjaniformes > Lutjanidae > Lutjanus > Lutjanus campechanus. The sequence continues at coordinate 23,073 of JAJHUR010123033.1, read as the reverse complement.
GGAAGGTTTTGGGGGGGTTTGTGCTCACTGGAAGATGGTGTTTGTGTCCAGGTCCACGCAGCTCACGTCTGGTGGGGGGTCATACAGATCAAAGTAGCGGGAGTCCACTCCCACAATGAACGGACAGGGGGCGCTCAACACGTCCGCTAACGCGAGGGGGCACAGAGGAATATACGGGCAGGGCCAGTGGAACGGGAAAATCATCTGAGGAAGAGGAAAATAAAGAGAACAGAGAGAGATGAAAAGGAAGACTGGGTTTGTTTCAAAGAGGTGAACACTGGTTAGCAGCACAGTTGAAGTTCAATATGAAAAACACCTCCTGACTTCAGGAGCTCTGACTAGTCTGACAGGCATGAACTGATGAAGCTTCTTGGATGAGAGGCGAAACGTCTTCAGAAAAGGGTTTTGAACAAGTCCAGTTGCTTTCGATTGAATCTTTCTTTGGATTACAATGACCTGGACGAATGAGAACATTCACGGACACGACTTCAGACAGTACAATTAATATGAAAAAGAAGGAAAAAGACATTCCAGGAAAAATGTGAGGTTTGCCTGTTGGCCAGGCTGGTTATTGGGTTGCTGTAAATAAATCATTTAGACTGCCATGTTAGGTTGTGGTGGGTCAGAGGATCTGTATATCTGAATAGCAGGATCTCCCTCGCCTCACAAAAGCTCCACAGTAGTATACACAGTAAGTTAGCATGTTGGAAAGTGTGGGGCAACTGGTGCCAACTGGTGGGCCTTGAGAGGTCATGAAAATAAACACATGAAACTTTTTAAAGTTTCAATTTCAAAAGTTTGAAATTACCATTAAATATCTATGATTCGTTTTCTTTTTAATAATCATAAAACAAAACCATGTGATTTAAATACTGTTAGTCTTCATTTATCTGACCTACTGTAGTTTCACTTAGAATAGAATAGAATAGAATAGAATAGAATAGAATAGAATAGAATAGTGCGTGCTCTGATGGACCTGTAACGTTTCCCTGAGGGCAACAGTTCAAACAGATAGTTAGCAGGATGGAATGAGTCTTTCAGAATGTTGTGTGTCTTCTGCAAGCATCGGGAGTTGAAGATGGTGTCCACTTAGGTTACACCGTATTTTGTGACCTGTCATATTCACACCGGAACGTATTGTTAGGATTAGTCTCGTGTGTTGATCAGAGTTGTGATTAAAGGTTTTGGAGGGCCGCAGAAGATTTTCAGATTTACATTTGGGAATGGCTGCTGGAGAGTTTTAATGTTATTCACTCTTTAATACTACAGAGCTAGGTATCCATCAAGCTTGCTGCACGACATTTAAAAGTAGACAAATTGTGTGGAAATTCAAAAGATGTAAAATATTTCCATGCAGTGTTATTGAAGGTTACTGTGCTATATTCTCTCAAATCAGAAAAAAGTTGCGTTTGTTAATTGAGTAGCACTTAATTATTCATTACTGTCAATATAAATGTTTTTGTTTTTTTTCAGTTAATCAAATAAATTGATGTACAGTGTCTAAGTGTGAAGGCTAAGAGGAAATTTAACAGTAAAATTTAAAGGATTTGTTTACAACCTTTAGGTTTAATAAGCAGCTATTTGTGCGTTTATTTTTAGTTTTCACAGTGCGAGTAGTGATGGTGCTCATGCTGCTCGTCATGATGCCAGAACAATAAAATGATTGCACCTGTTAGATACTATCTGCTGTGATTACTGATGCCAATGGCTGCTACACTGTTTATCCTGTCATAGCTGTTTATCTTTCAAAGACCGCACATCGTTCGCTTCATTTGTAGCATGCCAATTTGCAGCAGGAGCTCTTCAAAGAACTGTAAATTGTCTGACAAAAACCCCAAAGAACCTGTGTGCACTTGTAGTTTGTTCTCGTATTTGTGAAGATAAACTAAAGTTGTGAAGCTCCATTTATTTGCACTGAATTGGAAATGATGTTCTAGAAGAACACACTGAATAATAAGGTTGCAGAGAATAGTGCACTATTGCAGACATACATAGTAAAGCTATAATTACGCAGTGTATTTCCACTATAATAGGTTGTGAATTAAAGTGGGCTGAGCCGTGAAACTCCCCGGCTGAAAGTGAGTCCCACTCTGCGTCTGCTGTACAGCTGAGAGGAGGTAACTTACAGACACCAGCGCTTCAGTGACGCTGGTCAGTACGGCGGGCCGTAACGAGTGGACCAGGATCTTATGTTCTGTGACAGCAAACACCAGCAAGGTGACGGCGTTCTCTGGTCCAAGATTCTGGAGCAGCGTGGAAAACCGACCACCACTATGAAAAATACAAATGTGCAAAAATCAATAAAAATGCACACTACTGTCCATACTTGTAGAAGCAGCAACAACACAGTCACTCAGCATTTTCCAGTCTTGAACGCTGCAAAACACTTGACTTAAAACCAATAAATGGTAAACAGGAAACAGACTGCACTGAGTGCTTTTCTACCTAAATGGACAAGGTGCTTTATAATTTGCCTCTCACCGACCCATTCATACACTGATGGCGCAGCCATGCAGAGCACTGGCCTGCCCATCGGGAGCAACTTGAGGCTCAGTGTGCTGCTCAAGGACACTTGAGCCATCAACCCAGAGATTAGTGGACAAGCTGCTCTACCTCCTGAGTCACATTTGCACTTTTGTGCAATTATTCATGTGTACAATACTAACTTGAATCAACAAAACCTTGTGCAATAACTCAGCGTGCAATATACACTGATATATATGATTATAGCTTGATGCACATTTTTGCACATAATTCTTACATCCATTATTGTATTTCTATTCATCTTACATTTTCTGCATTCTGTATTGCAGTTTTATATTTCCATATTGCTGTTGTTTGTGGACAAGGCACATGCACCTTTAGACACTTTCTTATTGTATATGTTTGTTATTGTTATATTATCTCTTTTATATATTGTAGTAGAATGTACACAGTTTTACATATTCTTATAGTTCTCTATGGCCATATTTATTTCTTTTCTGGAACAGGAGTACGAGCAACATTAACAATTTCCCCCTGAGGATCAATCAAATGCTTCTGATTCTGATGCCGACATTTAGCTCCTGATAATGTTGTTGTCATGTGGATTAGATATTTTCAAGTGTATAAAGGAAACTCAAAATCAGAACCCATGATACAGAAATGATGATGAACAGTATTTTAGACCTATTTATGATTTCTTGTTGAAATTTTCAACATACCAAATCATTAGAAACTCTCAAACAGTGAATTTCATTGTATTTGAACTAGGTTTTTCTGCACATACATACTCTGCATTTTGGACCTATCAGTAACAAAAGGCCCATTAATCCCTTTACATTTAGCACACATTAGTGGTGTCAGATATCAGCAGAAAAAACCTTGCGTGCAGCTGCTCTTACCTGAGCGGTAAAGGAGAAGACACTGGCTGGCTCAGCATCAAGCTGTCATGAGGGGAAAGCTGCAGAAAAGCTGGAAAGTGAGATAAAACCAACCGAGCAAACAAATGCCTGCACTGAATCATTTAAATATTCATCCATAATGGAGGACTTAAACTAGTGCAGCCCACGGGCAATCCTAAACACCTTCAGAAAACAACACTACCGTCTGCACCAGCTGCAGCAAACATCACAGGGAATGTTTTACTCTTGTGAACCCAAACTTAAACTTACCTGCACCAGGATGCGAGGCCTCTGGGAGGAGGGGAAGGGAACTTTGTGCATAAAATGAGAGATGTGCCTGGGAAGAAGAAGGAGAAGAAGAATTGGGGGGGGGTGTGAGGCCAAAAATAACAGCAGTTGGAGGCCAAATAATCCGTCAATGCACCCCTCTCAGATGGGTGTAAGTTACGAGCAGCAGTAAAACATGAAGAGCATGAATCTTCTGTCACATATCACCTGAGCAGAGAAATGTCAAGTAAACATCCAACCTGAAAAAAAAAAACATGTGATGTATCGGAGATGTATTTTGCATTTCTGAACCCGTTTTGTTATTTGGCTCACAGATGAAAAACATTACAGCTGTAACATCAACATTAGCCATCAGGCTTTGCTGTCAGTGCCTCAGATGGACTGCAGATCTCCTACTGATGAAACATCCTCTGATTTAGTGAGGTTGACACCATGCAGCAAATGTTGCACTTTTTTCAACGGAAAACTACAATATCTGTCTTAAGGATTTATTTCTGTAGCAGAGGTGGAGCGATTCTGACATCACCTGCATCAGTGATTTTAATCCCGTCCTGAGCGTGCATGTGGGCAATAGTTCACCCCATCCCAATAATAATTACACCCACAATTACCCGTTGTTCTTCAGCCTACTCGCTGATCCTCCTGTAATTTATACGACATCCTTTTATGTTAAAAGTGGATCTCTGCACAGTCGCAAGTTGATTTGAGAGTCAAAAATGTTTTTGCTAATCTGACTGATGGAAACATGCAAACACCAACAGAAAGGCCTATTTGGGAACCAATATTACAGCAGAGAAAATTAAAGGTTAAATACAATATTCAGCCTCATGAGATGCCAGCAAACAACTATTTACAATGGAACGATACAGGGGAGCAATGGCTTCTTATTTATGTTATTTTTCAGTCTTCTCTGTTTAGTTGTCTATACGTGAGTGTCTGCTGTTTTGTCTGCGTTTCAAGAGTCTCTGTTGGAATTGGTTGTGTCTGGAAGGGAACCCTAGATTTGTTCAAATCTGTTGAAAAAGATTTGTACGTGTAATAATGTTTTCTAATGTGACAACACTTTGTTTAAGATCTGGGTAGGTTTAGTGACAGACAGCATCTGGTTATGTTCAGAGAAAGATCATAGTTTGGGTTCAAATTATCACTCTCGCAAGATCTTGATCTGGGGTTCCCTTCGAAACACAAGAGACAAAAAGGCGCTGGCCTGGTTTCAATCTACAACCAAACTGCAGCTAAAACATGTTTCTGAAAACATTTTCACTGAGAAATAGGAAATCTAGTGACATAATCTTAACCCAAATTTCATCAAGACTTCCTCTTTTGACAGTTTGATCCGAGTGTGAGTTTTTTTCCACCAAATTTAAAAAAACAACAACACGCATTTGCTTCCGTCTGAGATGCTGGTGCTCTGCAGCGACCTCAAGTGGAAATGTCGTATACAGCTCCTTTAAAAACCCATCAAACTGGCTATAATCTGAGCCCTGTTCCTTTGCCTATATTTATTTGCATTTTGGTAAATTGGCACCGTTAAAAGTTTGCTGAGTCAGTTATTGGTAGTTCCTGTTTGTATCCTACCCACAGATGCACAGACAACTATCACTGGATTACTTTTATACTGAAAGAAACTTGAGATGATTCTCAAGCCAGATCGGAAGCAGCTTTTTTCTATGATTTTTAAGCAGTTTTATTTACTTTTATTCACTATGGAGTCAATGACAGTCTCAGGAAGTTAAGTCACACTGAATGATACCAATATGTGTTCATGTCTGTGTCAAGATCAGACTTGAATTATGACTTCCAGAAGGAGGACAAGTATCTCTGCTTCACATCTCTCCCCCTCTGCACCCTCCCTAGAGAGACTTTTGACTTTCTTCAAGTTATATTGAGGACATTGTTTGTAGAAAAATTTGAAAAGAGGATACAAAAAAGTGCCGTACTTTGCAACGTGTGTAAAATTGTAAATTAAGAGATTACCAGAGAATAAAGTGGTGAAATTCAGAGATAAAAGTGAACTCACTTTTCGATGGGAAGGGCGTGAGGGCCGGAGATGGAGTAGCGATAGAGGAATGTGAGAAACTTGCGGAAAGCGTCGAAGAAGGGCCAGTGGGAGAGCAGACAGATACACTTGTTGGTGTGGACCGAGCGCTGGGCCGCGGTGCTGTTCGTGGGGCTCTTGGTGCCGGGTGTCACCGTAGTGTTGGAGGACGAGGAGGAGGAAGGTTTGTGTGGATCAGGGTTCAGGAGACCCAGCTGAGAGCGCTGCTGATCTGTCAGACACTCCGGTGGGAAGGTCTCATAGAACTGGATGGCAGCGCCGTACACCTGAAACAGAGGACATCGTGTTATCATGTCCATCGCAGCACAGCGTCACAGAGAGTCACAGTGACTGCACGAACTAGTCCTTTCTGAAAACAGTCTCATCATTTCACGGTTATAGTGCAGAAGCAGACATTTATCATGTGACACTGCCACAGTTTCCCTCACTTCCCCACACTTGATTTTCTTTCAAAGGTTAAACTGACATTTCTGTTGGCCTGCTGCAGAGATGAGCAGGTCAAACTTTAACTCTCCTTGAATTTTCCTCTCACTACATTATATTACATCTCAGCATTGACCTTAGAGCTAGACCTGTCTCAATAACTACTTTTGTGGATGATGTATTGTCAAAGAAATAACCGTGTTAATATTAATGTTCATTTAAGACCCTTTCATGCCACTGATATAATTTTAAACTTTTAATTTGTAAGAATATTCAGCAGTACAAGCAGAAGAAGTGTCGCAGTATATTTTTTTACAGTATCGTAGCAGTATTGTTTGTTTGTTGGCAAAAATATTGGTCACATTCTCATGTAGACAAACACACACATAAACACAAGAAGCAATATCTAAGTTAGCAGAATCTCCACATATCGTATGATAGGTCTGACAGTTATCACAACAAGGCGAGGGCTGCTAACAACAACTGTCATCTTTATCAATTGATCTGCCAAGTTGATGTCTTCAAATTGCTTGTTTTATCAGACCAAAAATCCCAAACCCAAAAAATATTCACATTTAAGCAGCTGGAACGAGGAAATGTTTTGGCATTTTTGCTTGAAAAAACAAGTCAAACAATAAAATCAATTTTTAAAATAGTTGCCAATTATTTTATGTTGGTTCACAAACCTATTAGTATGCTAATCAAAGCGGTTTCAGCTCTATAGCTCGGCTCTATAGAGCGTTTGCACCAACGTCACAGTCTGGTCACAGTTAGAGATACTGGGATGTAAACAACAGAACTGATTACAATATTCAATTCAAGCAGAGTTTAGGATGTCTAAACCACAGAAACGTTCAGGAAAATGTCTGAAAGCTGCTAAAAGACTCGGTCAGCAAGACGAGGCAGGATATTTGGAGAAATGAAGGTGAATATGTGGTGAAGATCTGTACAGGTTGACGTCCTCTTCTTGGAATAACAACTGGCCAATTTTGCCTCCTTTCCTGACATATTGAACTACCTGGCTTGTTTGCCAAACCCATACACAGCTAAAGATTTAAATGTTGAGAGGTGCAGGATCAGCTCATCAATGACTTGTTAAGTGTAAAATCCAAAGTAGGTGATTAACTGATCTTTATATTTTGGCCATTTATCTAAATATCTGAGATTTTTTAGATTTCAAGTCTGATAGTCTACTAGAACAACTTTGTCCTGTCATCATAAACAATTAAAATGTCCTTCTTATAAAGTTGACCAAAACTGACCATTTTGTGCAACAATGCTGCCTCCAAATGAAGCTTGTAATCACAACATGGGAAGTTGTGTTCATGAGTCGTTAATGTGAAACTTTCAGAAAATTTCCACTTACGGGGTTGTGAATTTTACAAGAGCAGCGTTCATATGACCTCTTCTCTGTAAACAAAACCCCATTTGAAAGCAGCAAATAATCCGAAAGAGTGGCGAGATCAGATGTGTTGTCTAGGGTCAGTACCACCAACATGGCCGACCTCGGGATTGATGATGCGTCATGAAAAGACTCTATTTAGGACCCTTAATATCCTCTCTTCCCAAAAATGTCCCTATTCTTAGGGTCAAAATTCAGATTGGTTCTCATTAAAACAGAGGTACAAGAGCACACAACGCGCACACATACGCACACTCAACGTTTTTTTTTTCATTGTTTAATAATTTCCAGAAGGAAAAAAGTCTGACAGATGAGCTGGCCAGCTAATAATGAAAAGGAGCAGACAGTTTAGAAACCTCTGTGCAGTCTTCTGAATCGTCCCTGCTCTCTTAAATAAATGAAAACATCAATAAGCATAGAAATAAACTAAGTATAATGCACTGCTGTTTAACCTTTATTGAACATCAATACCATCAGTGCCATCTGTGGCCAAACAAACAGCAGTTATGCGAGCCAGCAGCAGCATTAGGCCAAATAAATCCCCTCTGCTTCCTGGAAATATGAGACTTACCCAATTCGCGCACACATCAAAGCTAACTGGCTTATCTGGTGGCTGCCCGTGAGGGTCAGTTTTTAACATTTTCTCCCAAAAGGGGCCGTGGTGGCCCGTGTCTTTGTTTGCTGATGACTGAACTGAGGTCGCCTGTGTGTCTGTGTGTGTACGTCGTGTTCAGACACAAGCTTATTTGTAGAACAGCATTGTGTTTCTATTCGATGAATATAGATGAATGGAAATCGGACCTGCTTATTGAAAAGGCATGTGTGTGTGATACAAGCAAAACATTTGAGGTGCAGTTTTGGTTTTTGCTCATTCAGGGTAAAGACTTAACGGATTCACCCTTATTGAAGGGACTCGTTCAGGGTTGGTTTGGGTTCATTCTGTCATAAACAACCTGCACATATCAATGTAAAATAAAACAAAAGTGTAGCATTATGTCTCAGATTTGGGATCTGGGAGGATTAGGCTGTGGCAAGAGTTCATGTTCGAGTTAAGATTAGTCTTGAACAATTAAGACTTGAGTTTACTGTAGGCAGTGGTGAAAAGTGAAAATTTACTGAAGTACTGACTGACTTTTTCCATTTTCTGCTACTGAAAACTTACGCTCAACTACACTGCAGAGGAAAATACAGTGCTTACAATTATCTGACAGCTATAGTTGCTACTTATTTTGCATATTACGGTTTTTCAAACGAAACATAGATCAGTTTCTGGGTTTCTGCCAGTACATTGCAAGCTCAGCAGCCTGTCAGGCCTAAGCATTGAAGATTTAAACTAAAATGTGTTATACAAGTAGTGAACTCCTTTAAGGACTAACTGAGTACATAGGCTGTGTGTTAGTGAGTGTGTAGTTAAGAGAATGAGAAAAAGCGTGTGTGTGTGTGTGTGTGTGTGTGCGTGTGTGTGTGTGTGTGTGTGTGTGTGTGAGACGTTATGGCTTTGAACGTAGCAGTGCAGTGTGTGTTTAGGCGCTCTGTCAGTGAATAAATGCTACAACTCCTCAAAACTCGAGCCAAGTTCCTGTGTCTTGCTTTCTGATAAAGAGGGTTAGCTTCGAAGTTAGCAACAACTTTGGTTCAGGCTCACTGAAGGTGGACTGACCTTTAAAGTGAAACCAAGCCAGGACTATCTAACCCTGCATAACGTAGTTCAAATTCTTATTACAGCTGCAAACATAGCAGTGCAGCGTGTGGACAGTTAAGGCTATTTGTTGGTAAATAAATGCTACAATTCCTCAAGACCCAAGCTTGTTCCTGTATCTTGCTTGTTGATGAGAAGGCTTAGTCAGACCAGGCTCACTTCTGGTTGTCTGAATTTTAAGGTGGACCAGGCCAAGACTATCCAACAGTGTATAAAGTCATTAAAATTTGCACCTCAGTCGCCTGTAAAATGCTGCTTGTATGTTGATGCATGTTGCATGTTGAGCAGTAATAATAATCCAGTGGTGGGTAGACTTGGTTTCAACCACTGGCATGTATAGAGATGGACAACAGTTCCCCAAACATGAAGCCAAAACATCTCACTCGCTCCCTGGTGGCCGGCTGCAGTATAGGTCATAAATCCTGCCTCCTCTATTTTAGCAGATGGGACATGGGCGAAACAAAAATATCAAAGTATATGTCACATAAATTTTTGCCAGGTGGTTTCTGTAGTTCATATCATGCTGATGTTTGTTTAAGTGTTAATTTTTCTGACACATTTGGTTTTAATTAGTTTTTCGATTCTTTAAAAAGCGGGTCTCATGCTATGACTGACAGCTGAGCTCTGCTTGCGTTTGACTCGGCTGGCTGTATGAGCAGGAACTCCAAATTTTGGCTTCATTTTTGTACAGTTGGAGGAAGTGGAGATGCATCGTCCATCTTATATTCATGTCAACGGTTTCAACACCCTGTAACTTGGAATGAGTAAAAGTTATGCAAGCAGTAATGTATTTTCAGGGAATCGAGAATCACTGTAGTCAACAGAGGGTTCTCATAAGTATAGAAACACAGCGGTGTGTGTGTGTGTGTGTGTGTGTGTGTGTGTGTGTGTGTGTGTGTGTATGCGTGTGTGTACTCATGGGTCAACAGGTGAGCTCTCAGTTAAACATGGAGATCTGCAGACTGCCAGAGTCCTGCAGAGTCTCACTCTGACCTTGGCCGGTAAAACGCACGTCAGCATACACACTGTCCTCTCCAAATATCCCCCTGCATGTGCTACAGCAGGCATCCAAACTCACATGCAAACACACACACACACACACACATACACACACACACAGACCTGTGCACACACACACTTGACTCAGCAGCAGCAGACCGCAGAAGGTTTGGCACCAGCGATGGCTGCTGACCCCTAACTGGCCCTGTTCAGCAGAGCTGCTGCTATCTAAACATCAGTAGGCTCCGGTTGTTATTTGTTTTCAATCGCGATTGTGTTTCACCACATAATTCACTAATATGTGTCAACACGATTCTCATCCCAACTGGACCACTTTCCAAATCCACAGACCAGCACAGCGGGAAGAGGCTTGTGTTTAGATTTGGAAACCAAGAATGTGTATGTTTGTCTGTTTGTGTGTTTATGTGGTGAATTTATTAAGCCTGAAGTATGTTTCTCTGGGCTGCAAGTAAGCGAAAGTACATGAGAGTTTGGACACATTTGCGTGCGTTTGTCTTATAGTTTTAAGGATTGTGGGTGTAAATGTTTGTGTCCACTAAGGAGCAGTGTCACATTTAACAAACCAACAATATGAAGACAAAGTAGAATGAATCACGACACAGAAATTAATTCAGTCTGGTGACAGTAAAAACAAACCACCACATCTGAAACAAATATGAAAGAATGTTGTTCTTTAACATAAATCTATGGGACAAAAACAAGTTAGGCAATATCAAATTCCTTGAAGAGGAATTTAGTTTCCTCTGCTCTGCTGGAAGATCACATGTGACAGCACTGGAGCTGCACAGCATGATACAAAAGTCATATTGCAATTATTTTGACTGAAATTGTGATTGAGATATGTGATATATGATTACTGGAAATGACCATTTTTGCATCACAATTTTCATTTTTACTTTGTTGGGGTCTGTACGCAACAAAAATACCTTCTTACATCTGGAGAACACGATTTTCAGTCCAGGGCATCATCATTATTTACTTACTGACATTATGAGTATTAAATTAATTGCCAACTATTTTGATAATTGATTAAATGATTTGAGTTGTTTTTTTTAAAGAAAGAAAGTCAAAATTCTCTGACTTCCACTGTGAATATTTTCTGGTTTCTTTATTCCTCTCTGACAGTAAACTGAATGTGTTCGGGTTGTGGACAAAACAAGACATCTGAGGACGTCATCTTGGGCTTTGGGATCAATATTTTTCACCATTTTCTGACATTTTCTGATTTGATATGCAAACAACAATTAATCAATTAATAGAGACAATAATCAACCAATTAATAGACATTGAAAACAATAGTTAGTTGCAGCCCTAGACAGAATATCCGATCAACCACTCAGCTTGCTTGACACACAGGTCCACACTATGCATTAATGAGATTTGGGAGATGTGTGTGTCAGCCTGTGGTTATAGATTAAATCTGCTCTGTGTATGTTCACAAAGATTTTTACCTGTACCTCTGCAGAAAACTGTATTTCTAGAGAATGTACAACCTAAAGCAAGGATCAAGTCCCAGACTGATCTGAGCCGCCTCAAATCAATCAAGCATGGTGGATAATCAGTTATGACCGGACATTTGATGGGTGAAGTTGCTTTATACATGCTGATGCTGATTCACACTGGACTGAGCGTCAGGGACTGATGTGCATAAAATGTGATGTTAGTGACTTGTGATGTCGGGGCTGCAAAAGGATCTGCAAAATAATCTCTGTTACACAGGTTAGAGTGTGATACTCTGTCCTGTTGATTGGTCTAGTGGGTTACAACTAAACCAGTGTACACTGAGTCTTTAAAAAGGTGCAATATGCAACATTCAGCCTGAATAGATATCAGAAAACAACTATTTGCTATGTAAAGATCTAATGGAGTAATGGTGTCACACTCCATCTGTATGTGTTATTATCAGAGCTTCTCTTTCTATACGGGACAGCCATGTACGTCCCTGCATCCATTTTCAACGTGGCGGCCTGTTGCGCAAGGTTCTCATATTTCAGCTAAAGCACACTAAAATATGTTCCTTAAAACATTTTGGGTGAGAAACAGGCAATGTAATAACAAAGTTTTGGGAGACCCCAAATGGCAGCTGCCTGGTCACAATCTTTCGATTACAGCTAATCGGTTACAGCCAATTTGTTTCTGAAAACATTTGAGACCAGAAATAGAAAATGTAGTCATATAATGTTGATTGATATTTGATCAGTTCTACCTGGTTTGACAATTTGATCAAAGTTTTGTGAGCACTGCGTGTTCAGATCTTGCTTTCTTTTTTTCTCCAACTTTACTGAGTAAACAAAGTGCACATTTGTATTAGTCTAAGATGCTGGTTGTCTAGTACTTTATCTACTTTAATTTATTTTATTTTTTTTAAATTTAAAATAGGGACAGTGCATTTTAATGAACATTTACATGTAAATATGCAAGATTATAAACATTATAGATAATAGCCAGAGGATCATTTTCATCTGTAGTCCCTTGGCAGGTTGATGCTACATAACAAACTTCACAAATTACAACTAAACATAAACTGTACATAAACTTCAAGCAACAGAAAATAAGTAAAATAAGAAATAGAATATTATTAAAAACAAAAACTGTACTGTAATAGACAAACAACAGTAACAGTAATTATGAGATGTTGCTCAAGACAAACCAGAACAGCTGGAGCTAAAGTGCTGTGAGTGCTGAATGTTAAAGTGACAAGTGCTAAAGTGCTGGTGTTATCGCACATTATTTGTTCTAAAGTGCTGGTGAATTAGCCTATTGGACAAGGTTTGCAGGCACAGATGTCTGCACATACTATTGCACAAGGTTAGAATACATAGATGCATTTATACATTAGGTGGCAGTGAATGTTGCTTAGAGCACCTATAGTTGTTTTTTTTTAAGTAACTCAGTATTTCTGCCTCAGTTTCTTTTAGGAGTCTCTGTTGGATTTGGTTTGTCCATCTCACCAGTAATGGAGGACGAGAAACATAATCAATTTATCCTCCACATTATTGCCGACTTTTACTTCCACTTGATGATGTAGATCATTAGATTGTTTACATCATATCCTTTTGTTTTCGTGACTAATGACCACATGACGCAGTTAAAGACACAACTGCATAGACAGCAGACAGTGAAAACAAGTCCCTGTCACAACATCATGGCTCCTGTCAGAGTAAACTAACATGACAAAACTAGGCTAAAAGCTTTTTCTGGGCCTCTGAAACTAGAAACCGTTAATGGGGACACTAGAGTGAATGTAAACTCTGTGTTGTTTGTTTGTGTGCAACTACATGTGAGTGAGCGAGTGAGTGATTCAGCTGGAGAAAGTGTGCATTGTTGTCTAATAAAAACCTCACAGCTCAAGGTTAACTTTTCAAGACCGAAAAAAAAGCCTTGCCATCGATGTTAATAAATCAATTAAGGTCTGCATGAAACTTCAGGAGTATCTAGGTTCCACGTCATGACGTATTTTTCAAGTGAGACACGATAGGCAGGCGGAACATAACATCAGGATGAATTTGATTTGATTTGTGGGTGTGTCGGTGGCCTGGTAGCCCAGTTGGTAGAGCGTTTGCCCCATGTAACCGGGCTGACCTGTAAATTCCACCTGGCACAGCTGCGTCGTGTTACGTCTGCGCCACATCAACCAGAGCTGATCGCAGCTGTTTTACACAATGCTTGCGCCTCCAGAAGTGGCTCTTCACTCCGCTAATGGTTGAAACTGGATGGTTCAAGCCTACATAAACACACATCATGTTTTGTTTCACAGCAGGAAAACATGACTGGATTTTGAGATAAAAATTAAAAGAATAGCTTTTTAAATAGATGCAAAATATCAACAGGGATGTGATCTAAAGGGGTTGAAAAGGCTTTTTTATTTAATCTCAATTTTATTAAAATAAAGTCTTAACACGTTTACTATATTACTCAGTCAGGTTTTTGTGTTTTATCAATTTTTTTCAGCCAACAGGCCGAGCCTAAAAACCCTAGACCTGGAGTTACGAGGTTTTCACCTGACAAAGGCAACATGCATGCCTGACCCACTTTCCTGTGTGGAATGTAGAGCATTGTGGTTTCCTTGTGCCCCACAATAGTGCGTTAGTGTGTGGTTATGTCAGCTGTATGATGGCAGTTACGGTCTGTAGATGAGGTCTAACAGTCACTGGCATCCTCTCATATCTGATGCTGCCGCTGACATGTTTGTTAGACGTCTGAATGAGATAAAGAAAAAGAAAAAAAGACAGAAAGCAGGATAGTAGAGTGAACCTATCCATTCAACCGTTTTACCTTCTCTCCAGAGGCTCCGGTGAGGACGAAGGTGGAGAAAACAGGGAGGGAGAATTTGGTGTTCGCCGGCCAGCACTCGATTGTGGCCCCCATGGGAAGGCAGAAGAGAGGGACAGACTCTGGCAGAGGGAATGACTCATAGTCCTCCTCTGGATATCTGCTGAATAAACCTAACAGGAGAAAAAACACAAAGTAAACAAAGTGAGAACTCAATTTAGAGAGGTGCAACCCCAAGCACACTGTGTTTACCAATTAAAAGCTAATGTAGATGCAAAACCACCTTTCCACTCAGCTTAAAATGAAACAAAACAAGTTCAATTTATTATAATCACGGTGATAATGTACGACTTTATTGGGCCAGTGTTTCAATAGAAACGCCTGCCTTTGTAATGAGCAATCAGTGCTTGATAATCAGGCCTTTGGGTCATTAGTCACCGTCAGTGGACACAAACAAGGAGCGATGAAGTACTGATTTTATTTTTGTGCACTTTAACTCTGTTATGAAGGACTCTTTTCTACAAGTAAACAAGAAAAGTCAATGTCTACCAAGTTACAAACTTTAAAACAAGTCTCCAAGAGGTTTCATCAAAAGTTTAATTATTAGACTAAATGTTGGAAAATAGTAAATGCAGATCTTAAACTGTGAATTTACATTCTTGGGAGAATGAGAAACTGCTGTACACATTTTAATATACATTTGTTAAGATGCTGCACCATTAAACACTTCACTAAAGTAATCTGACACAATTATTAATCATGAACGCACCTGCAACTGCACAGCTTCTTTTAAAGCCCCCAGAGGGAAGAAATTAACAAAACCTGCTGTGCCCTGAGGGCTTGGTCAGCATCTCAAAACTACGATAGTTTGTATCAAAGTAATTAGAAATGTTGCAACTTTAAAGAGCTAATGCGCACACTCAAAAGATAAGAGAAAAAGAATTCAATCATTTGCTGTTCTCATTTGCAATGTTATTTTGACTTCAGTGAAAAACAATGACAAGCTGTTGTAATAGTCACAGGAGCACGTAGGGCTGCACAATTAATACAAATATTGTCGAAATCCCAATATGGGCAAGTGCAATAGCCAGAGTGGAGAAGCTGCAATTTTTTGATAAAGGAAAATTGGCTGAGAAAACAACATTATAATGAAGTACTGTAGCGCTGCAGAGATGCTCCTGGCCTACAAATGTTGTTCTCAAGATGTAAGAAAACATGTTTGCTTGGTAGAAGAACCAACAAACGCAGTGTTTTCCAGAAAAATAAAAAAGAAATTTGCGATGCAAAAATGATTCCCACTAATTGTGAATACCATTGCAATTGCAATACCTGGCAAAATAATCACTACTAATATGATTTTTTTTAACCATATCCTGTCACCATAGTAACAAGCTTCATGATAGTGATGGCAAACACCGACATAAAGCTGAATTGCACACAGCACAAGTTGTGAAAACTAAACTAAACTAAACTCTGTCAGACACCTCTAAAGCTCACTAATTGACCAATTTTTAGAATTAGTCTGGCATTAAAACCCCTGAAAAACCATTACATGTTGTTCTACACTTGGATAACTCCAGGGCACACTCTTTTAAAACAATCAAAATGCCTTTATTATTTTAACTGTTTTAAAAGAGTGTTCCCTGGGGTTTTTTGTGATTTTTGATTACACTTGTCCCATAAAAAGTAGGGCTGGGCTGACGGATGATACCAGCATCACCGCAATGGCTGACAGTCTTTGACCACAGAGCCCTCCTGCTAGGGTTGGGCGATTGAACGAATATATCACCCATCAATGATGGGCTCAACCTATCACCTGTTGGTTTTCTTGGCCAATTTTTGAAGCGATATTTGTCATTTTATTTAGCTAATGTGACGGTGTGCAGAGCGACAGCTGCTGCTCCGCGCCGAGCTCTCATCCAGCGGCGCAGTGCACACCCACCCAGCCCGGACCATGAGTGCGCTGAGCCGGGTGAGTGAATGGGAGTGAGAGGTAAACAGCCTGCAGAGTCAGACTCTGTACTCTTTTCATGCAGTGAGTTAAGGATTTAATTCAACCAAACAAAAGTTGGTGATTGTTGGAGGAGTGGACAGACTAACAAAGACTGTTTGGGTGAGTTTGAATGAAGCATGTTTCTTAGTTCGGTGAAAGAGAGAAACTTAAATTCACCAGGTGTGCAGTTGTATTTCTGTTTAAAAAGGAAACTAGGTGTGACAATATTTAATTTCTTGACACTTTTTATTTATTGGACGTAGTGAACATACGTAGTGTGTGTAACAGTGAATTCACCGCTTGCACACAACTCCCAGCTGAGACTCAAAGGGACGGGAGGAGGTGGGAGGGGGGGACAAAGATATCGCCAATCGCTGATAGATGGGCTGACGATGGTCGGTTGGAAAATTTCAACATACTGCCCAACCCTGCCCTCTACAATCATAAAGTCATGAATCAAAGCTTTCTGTGTCTGAGGTAGCGTGTCCCCACAGAGCCGCCATTACGTTGTTGCCTAAGTTCCACTTTTGACATGTTGGAGAGAAAATAAAAAGAGCCTGTTGCTGCTGTTAGCTGCATTACATCTGTATGTCATATTTATTATTTTCTTTTCGAACACAACTACGTTACGGATATGTGGTGCTGAGACAAAGACCATTTTCAGTGTGGACATCTTCACATGCCAATTTGGTAGACATCTCCCAGCACTTCGAACAAATGCATTTTGAGTGCAGGAAGTGCTCCTCCCTGACCCTAACCCTAACCCCAAACATTAAATGGGATATAATGTCTGATGTTCTTCCACTTATTTTGGAATGGAGTTTTGTGAACGAGTGTTGCTGCTTTACTTGGCCAGCAGACTCTGGAAATGTATTTGTAAGCTTTGCTTGGAATATTCACAATCGTACAGGCCAACACACAACCTCATGCATGCAAAAAATGGTTCTGGTTCTTAAGCTGCAAGATGTTCCGCCTTCTTGATCAGCTTCATCTGTCTGCTGTGTGGTGTTTGGCAGATAGAGTATAATCTATCAGCGGAGATCAGCTGCAGGAAATGCAGGAAAGAGCTGATGAGAGCGCCGAGACTGAACCACAACTGTAAATGTGCTGTTAAAGCACAACAATGTTCTTAAAAAAAACAAAAAACATGCTAATATGCTGTGATGGTGATACCGCTCATGCAGAGTAATGTACAAGTGACTCCTTTCACAAAAAAAGAGATTTTACAATACATGTTTTACAATCCAACTTTAAAGCGATTTTCCACCTTGTTAGAAAAAGCCACTCAGTAAACATGTAAACATGGCGTCGATCTTGCGAGACTTCCGCATGTGCGTCCATTAAGATACATACAAAGTCTCGCGAGATCGACGCCATGTTTACATCCTACCGACTACATGCTACAGTGGACATTTCTGCTAAAAACATGGCGTAAATGGCGTCTTTTGCGGTTAATTTTTAATGTCGCGGCTCGCAGACACTTGGATTACACAACACAAGCAGGATGGAGACATTCTGTGTTTGTTTTGTGTTCTTTTTCTAACGTTTTATCCGTGGTCACGATCTCTGCCATTGTACTGGATGAGGCTGCTACCCTGTTTCTCCTAAAACTCCAGGATTGTTTGGTGAACTGAAGACCTTCACCCATCATCACATCAGCATAGTGGTGAGAACATACTGAGTGGCTTATTCTCACAAAGTGGAATATCACTTTAAGAATTAATATTGTATCTCTTCAGAAGGTTCCTGCCAGATCTTAAAAAAAGTAGGCTACTATATTGTACACACTGGGGAATGTCTTATATAATGTGCACATTTACAATATTTCACCCCAAAACGAAAACCATATATCCACCAACAAAACAAACTGAGCTTGTTGAGTTTTGCATTAAACGGTTGCATTAGTCTATAAATAAAGTCAGATGTTGCAAAACACGTGCGTCTCCAAAACTTGAGCTTGATGCGTGCGGGATGTTTCCTGGGCTGAAATGTTGAAAATAAACTTAATTTCTGCGAGCTGACTCATCCAAAGCGTTAGTGAGAAACAGATAGGATCGCTCCATTCACAGTCTGCTGCATATTCAAGACATGAACAACAAAACATCAGCCAGCCAGTCTGCGGCTGAGCCAAACACAGCAGCACTGAGCCAACAGTGTTATCAGGAAATGACAATCCTCTGTCAGGGCCCAGAAAAGTCAGAGGGATTTAATGTGAATTAAGCTCATTATTTCTGATACTCATGATATCATTAAATATATGGGAACCATTTAGAGCCTTTAACTTTATATTAGAACAATATTGACGTGCAGAGGCTTATCTCATTGCTCTAATTCTGAGGCTTCAACATGCTCCAACAAGCCTGAACTTGCAGGCACAGCTGGAGCAGAATGTCCTCATGCAGCCAGTTTACTCTGCAGCAGACCCCTCGTCTCGAGAGACATTTCTAACACAGCTGGAACAAATAGAGAAACAGGGAATAACTTCAATGCAATAAATATTTATCACTTAAAAATTAACTTAATTTCAGTTCAGCTTGTCCAATTTATTATTAACAAATAACCTTCCAAATATATTTGAAATGATCCTCATTCTCTGACAATTTTGTTTTTCTCACACTGGTTGTGGGAAGAACTGAGGAAGAAGGGAAAGTATTTACTCAAAACATGGTTATTTGATACAGGAGGTACACATCAGTATTTGGATCCGCACGCACCAGTAGTTATGGGATTAGGGAGGCTTACCTGCTTTGTAGGCTATTGTGTTGGTTTTGGCCACAGACTTCTTATAACACAGGTAGACAGAGGAACCCCACTGAAAACAAGATCAAAATGGGAAACGTTAGTATGTTGAGGCCAGCTTTGGCCCAATGAGGAGAACAAGTCATAATCCCAAACTCCAATTTTGGAGCTGTCATCCAGTCATTCCTCTTCAAAAATGAAATTATTTAATTGGATTAAACTATACAGCAGCACAGCACTAATGAAGTAATAAATGAGTCAGCTCAATGTTTTTAAATGAGCGTTTAAGTGGTTTTTCATGTTTTAGTCCATTACGATTTAACACGAGCTGAAAATTGTGTATTTGCTGACCTTCACTGATTAAAGCTCTCACCTTCCTGCATTAATGCTGCGTGTGATCAGAGGAGCAACAGACTTGGAATTTTTTTTAATTTCAGCTTGGTGTTAAGCTGCTGTTTTGAACCACAAATTATGAATACTTCACATGGACAGGGCTGTGTATTTGCAAGAATTTGCTAATATGATTTGTATCACAAAACAGACGTTACGATTCCATATATTTCAATATATTGCAATACTTTAAGAAGGTGACATGTTGCTATTTTTTATCTAATTTTAGGTAAACATCAACATATGCATAAAGTCTGAGTTGAAAAGAAGTGCTAAGAATCTCTGCCTGTATCACAGTGTTACTAGACTGATTTTTCTGTTCCAGAAAACTCATCAGAGGTTTGAAACCTGCTGCAGATACAGAAGGTAGTTCATCACGATTAACTTTATATTTTTGTCTCAGTATGTTACTAGCATGTAATGCAGTAAAACCCTCCTTTGTGGTGAGAGTGAGAGTCAGCTGCTGAACATTTAATGGACGTCGTATATAGAACAAGTCACTGTGAGGTCATATTTATATTGCACTGGAAATGAATGGATGTCGAGGAACATAAGAGTACATTTAGTGGAGAAGTAGTGTAGTTAGATACAAATTTGAGGTACTTTTACTATACTTTAGTATTTCAATTTTAAACTAGTTTATAGATGAATAAAGGAAGTACTGGAAGTTAAGAAGCCACCATTGCTGCGGTGGCCTCTCCCTCTGGTGTACGTGTGCTTGAATGCAAGTGTACAATTTCTACCTTTGCATGTACTTTATATGAAACATTACTTTTAAAAACAATGTCTATGAAGTCAGGAAGCACCTGTGCAGTTTAGCTGCTCCAACAGTAGTGTCAAAACTCAACTTTGGAAAAAAACAGAATACAAAACACACAAGCCACTTTGCACAGATTCACTGGGTGTTTGCCAGAAGTAGATCAAGCATATGAACAGAAAGGACTTTATTCTGAATAACTGAATACTTGTCATAACCAACATCTAATTACTATGTAAGTCTTCATCAGTTACTGAGGGTCACTGTTTAATGTTGTCAACCCACTTATCCATGCTGTCACTGTCAGCAGGCAACAGCAGACACAGTGTCTAGAAGGGAATCCTGAGACCCGTGAAAGATCTCGCGAGACTTGTCATTTTAACCAAAACCATGAGACAATCTTGCAAGAGTTTCGCAAATCTTGGGTTTCCTTCTAGACATGACCAACAGACACAGGGTGTGTTTCACCAGATGGCAAAACACACAAAGCAGTCACCGGATTCGTCTGTACTTCTACTGCACTGCATCTCAGAGGCAACAACACAAAACACTGTCTTACATTATCTGGGATTAAGATTCTACAATCAGTTCATAAAATATGCTGCTACTGTGCTATAGATTAAACTATCCAACAGTATTTGAAGTAGTTAAAATCTGCTCCACCGATAAAATTAAAATGCTGCTGTGTTAAAGCATCAGTAATAATATTTAATAATATGATATAGTAACTCTTTGAAAGTGACCATTCTGCCCAACAAGTAGCTTTACTTCATACTTTAAAGTGCATTTTGCTGTTGAGATAAAGTGAAATCTGGAATGTGAGACTTTTACTAGAGTGTAATTTTTCTTTTGACTAAATAAAAGATGAGTGCTTCTTCAACCACTGAAAAATGATTATCAATAATATTGAGTACACGGTACCAACTTGCATTGTCTGAACCTTCAAATTGCAGCTAATTTCCAAGCCTGTGCCTTTGCATGGCTGCTCTGCCACCATCTGTTTGTGTGAATGGGTGAATGAGAGGTGAATCGTAAAGGCCTTTTGTCCACTAAGGCAGAAAAGCACTGTATAACTGCAGCCTATTATCATTCATCATTCGGCCTCAATTAAAATGTCCCCATCAGGCCGGTCACCGCAATTATCAATAAAATGGACAGCGCAGTGCAAAGAAGTATTAATCCTTCATCAGGTTTGACCAGGAGTTCTTAAAATTTTGATGACGGAGTATCAATTTAGGGAGCCGGCATATGATTGAGTGCCGCAAAGAAAAACCCACAAACTTGCCATTGGATTTGTGATTGATCTCGTTCACCTGTTTGCAGATAAAGCAGATCGCTTCATCTGTCCCCCGAGGTCTGATGAAGGCAGAGTTGATCGATTTTTCCTGAACCTCCCCCCAATTAAGCTTTTTTTTTTTCTGTTGTGGCTTTTCCATCTCACTTCCACATTAAACTGCCGAATTGTCCACCGACATACAGCACTAGCATTGACGACAGAACTGACCCCGAGACACTTGGCAGGTGCCACTAGTTGCCATGTCACCAGAAGCTTTCTACTAGTCATTCCTAAAGAGATGGTTGATCATTGAGTCTCATTCCCAGGTGGTCAAATCTTAACGTTTTGTGACTGAGACTAAACAACAAACTATCTTACCGACCTGTGATTGGTCAAAGTCTCCCGTCACAGGCTAGATTTTAGCTTTTCAAGCTTGAAAACAGAGAAGTCTAGTTTGTTTGACCACTTAAATTACATTACAATATGCTTAAAGGTTATCATGGAACTTCTGCCCAATGTGCCAAAAATGAACACCTTTAAATGTAGACTACTGAAATGTCATGTCACATTCAGGCTTCAGGCTGCCACCTGAAAGTTTAAGATTTGAATCATCAGTCGGAAACCCCTCAGTCCACTGAGATTCTTCAACTCGAGCAGTTGTATTTCTATTCCTTTGTCAGTCAGTGTGCATTAGAATAACAGGATAAAACGGATAGAAGCTTACAAAAATGCACAGGGAGAACATTTCGATAGGGCTGTCCCGATTATTCGACGTAGTCGACGTCGTCGATGACGTAAATACGTCGGCACGCACAACATACCGTCGAGTATCGATGACGTAAATACGTCGACACGTGCATACCGCCAGTTGTAAACAAGCGCGCACAGCAGAAAAAGAGGAGAGCGGCACCACGAAGCAGCTAAAAAAGCGGACAATAAAGTCCAAAGTATGGACATATTTCAAAGAAAAGTCAAACGAGTTGGTCGTCTGTAGCCTTTGTAAAGCCGAGTTGGCGTACCACAGCAGCACATCAGCGATGAACGAACACCTGAAGCGACGTCACCCAGGTGTACTGCTGGAAGACGACAGAAAGCAAAAAGCTGGAGGATCGTAAGTCCTTAGTAACTTAGTAACTAATATGACCCGGTTTTACTGAAGTTGCTGTTATGTGCGACGTATTAACGTGCATCGTTAAGTTTCATTTCTCGAAGCAGCGGGTTGCAGTCAAAGTTACACAGTGTTGTGTTTCAGCTTTGTGCATTATGTAGCTAACGTTAGCGGAGCTATTTCACTCCAGTCAAATTGTGTTGGTGCTTGTAGGTAACGTTACTGGTTCCGCTGCTTTATGTACCCATAAACAGTAACACGTGA
>JAJHUR010123032.1:0-12871 GCA_027495735.1 Lutjanus campechanus | reverse complement strand
GAGGAAGTGAACGCCCACACTCAGCTGATTAGAGAGAGTAGGAGGAGTGAGGGAGAGTAAAGAAAAACTGTGAATGAATGCAGGGAAGAAGGTCTTCCTGATTGAACTCACACTGAGCTTCATGTGTCTTCCAGGTCACCTGACTGAAAGTTCGAGGAGGGATTCTGGTTGAGGGAGGAAACGTTAATCAGAACCTGTGAAACAGCTCAGACAGTCAACTCCAGTCTACTGCTTTCGTCTGATGTCTTCGGCCTCCTCTCAGCATCAGGGTCTATTTTAAAGACATGACCGCTTTGGTTTGTCTGCTCTGTCTGTTCTCATGTCTGATGTTGCTGTTTACAAAAAGAGCTGCTGCAGATTTTAGACAGACTCAGTTTCTGTGGTCACCTGCAAACTTAACTTTCCCATCAGTGTTTGATTAACGTCAGCAGTTCACGTCAGTCAAAACACGTCACATTAATGTTCCTGACCAGTATGATGACTTATGATAATGATGCATTGTATTGTTTTGCATGATTTCTAACATTAAATAAAATCACCTTGTATAACAATGTTGTATTTGTAAGTTGTGATTTTTCCCTCTGCGTGAGGACCCTGCAGACCTCAGGTCAGGTCAGAGATCGGTGGAGCTTTGCTGTGATGTCAAACTGAAGGGACTTTAACACTGATGGACTTACTGTAGAGTTCATCCTCTGAAACAATGATACCCGTATGCAATTAACTTTCAGTTCCATCAAATATTAGCAGGAGGTATTTCAGTCTGGATCAAAAGTGTGGGTGGGCAGTTAGCATTAGCATCAGCTGTACTTTTTAAGTGGTTGAACACCACACAGAAAAGGGGCTGGGGAAACTGCTGCTGCTTCAGTCACCAGAAATAAGCTGCACAGGAAGAGGAAGTTCAGCTACATTGTGCTGTATCTGACTGTAACTCAGTCTGATGTTCAGTCAGCAGCAAGTCAGCATGGAGGTTACATCTCTCTGCATCACACAGTGTGAGTATTCACTCTGTCTCAGATTATTGCAGTCTAGTTAGAAATTGTAACATCCTCGGGAGTTTTCATCCAGAAGAGATGAATTTATATTTTAAAAAAGAATCATGGTTTGAATCGCAGATCTCTTGTCTCTGCAGTGATCAGTGTACTGGTGTTGCTGTCTGCACAAGTTCAGCACAGCTACTCTCACAGAGCTGGTAAGTCAATCATTTGACACTCATGCAGACGATGTTATATTCTATTTCTTACTCTTACAAAGTGCAGGGACGTTGAATTGTCTTTTGAGCTTAGTTTGTGAGCAGTTTTCTCATCTCTGTCTCATTTTTTCTTTCTCAGATGCAACTTTTCCTCGTATCGTTCCGTCCAGGCTGCAGCTCTTTGAATATGAGTCTGTCTTTATAAACTGTGAGGGCTTCTTTAATGATTTGATTAAATGGAGAGTGATGAGGAAGATCAAGGGAATCACTACTATATGTAACAATCAATGGGAGACAACAGGACCCTGCAACATTAAAGCGGCCTATTCAGCGGACAGCGGAGAATACTGGTGTGAAGCTGATGGAAAGAAAAGCAACACTGTCAACATCACAGTGACAGGTATGTTCAGAACATTAAAAAGACTGGGTTATTCACCAGAAAAAACATGAAACATCTTATTTTGTTGATCAGAATAGATTATGAATCAAATGTATTATAATGCATATCACAGTATAAGCTACATTTAAAAGAAATATTTTTAACATATCTTTGATAAGTGCTTTCATTGTTTTTTCAGGGTGTTAGAAACATGCCAAACAGTGGTAGTAAACATAACGTGGCATAAATATAGTGTGTGTTATGTGAAAAGCACAACACTCTGGTCTGGTTCATTTTATGGGATTTGGACATGATAACAATAATCAGGTGACCTTCATCGTCATGGTTAACATTGTGAAAGAGTCTTAGGTTAAGTTTTAAACACTAACTTACACACAAACACTTACTATTATCAGAACATGCAGAATGAATGAAGACATTGTCCTGTTATTCATTCATTCATTAAATTTGGTGACACCGCATTGAATATCCACTTTATTCATTCTCGATTTGAATGCTCTGACATTTTGGTAAAAAACTTACATAAAAGCTAAAAGTGAAACCCTACTTACAGACAAGAATATCAAGACTGTTCAATTCTGAAAAAACCTACACAACATCGTCTTTTGCCTCCACCAGCCTGAGGCATAAGTGAACTAAGCTTATATGTTAAGTAGAGTATCATCTGCAAATAGGTGTGTTAGATTTGCAGTAGGTGAGCGAATGATCATCCATTGGCAGTGGATGTTAGGCAGCTGGCATCCACTGCCATCATTTTCAAATTTCTGGCTTTTATTCAGCATCATTGCAGGGCCGTTATAGTACATTAAGATTGTGGATAGTTGATAAAAAGCCAAATATTAAATGCAGGTTTGCAGGTTTGTACTTTTCATCATAATACATGTGGTGAAACACATTATCTCCACTTCTGGAACTGAATGTTATCATTGAACCTTTATTGTGAGATGTAAACCAACTTTGTATGTAATTCCTGAGGATTCAGGGCTTGAAACAGTACTTCCCATGTTCTATATAACTTGTTAGCACCTTGAACTGTGAGAAACACAATTTTGTTCCCGTACACTCTGTATGTGGGAATGACAATAAACAACTTGAACTTGAAAATAGTCAATTTGTCCTGAAGACGAGTTTGAAGTTTGTTAATATTTAAATGTCTAAAAAATGACTGTTGTTCCTTTTATAATATTCAGTAAGTATTGGTGTAATTAATTAAGTGTGTTAAGCAGAGTATTTAATTGTAAAATGTTCTTCGTGATGCTTTTCAGATGGTTCTGTGATCCTGGACAGTCCTGCCCTTCCTGTGATGGAGGGAGAATCTGTGACTCTGCGATGCAGAAACAAGACGACCTTCAGCGGCACAGCAGATTTTTATAAAGATGGCCGCCTCATCAACACCAGCTCTGTGGGAGAAGTGACCATCCACAGTGTGTCCAAGTCTGATGAAGGACTGTACAAGTGCAGCATCTCTGGAGCTGGAAAATCAGCAGAGAGCTGGTTGGCTGTCAGAGGTGAGACAGAACAGTCTGACACATTTATCTTAGAGTAAAATGGTGATCGTGGTTAAAGGACCCAAGTGTCCAACCCGGACTTGCCTGAATAACAGCTGAGTTTTTTGCATCAATTCAGAGGAAACAACCAGTGTATCCTTAGAGGTTTACAGTATCCCAAAGTTCAGTCACTTTTTCAGTTTTGGAACAGATATGATCTTCCCCTGAATCCTCTGTAAACTATTGAATCACTGAAGAGAGAACAAGTTCGTCCCACAGGTCTTCTCTGAAAGATGCACATTCATTACCTTATGGCTCTGTCAGCTGTTTTTATCTTCAGGTCCCCTTCTGCCATGTTTCTACAGTAGCTCAGAATGGACAAACAAAGAGTTTTCTCTTTTCTACTATACCATGATTGATGACTTATTGAATGACCCGTTTTTCTTGTATCAGACAGCAAAACTATTAATTAAATTGCTTTTACCTTGTTTGTTGGTCAGCTGGTTCTGTGATCCTGGAGAGTCCCGCTCATCCTGCGACGGAGGGAGAAGCTGTCAGTCTGCGTTGTAGAACCACGACAGCCTCCAACTTCACAGCTGACTTCTATAAAGATGGCCTCCTCATCAGGAGCAGCTCGACAGGAAACATGACCATCCGCAGTGTTTCAAAGTCTGATGAAGGACTTTACAAATGTAACATCTCTGGACATGGAGACTCAGCAGAGAGCTGGCTGGCTGTCAGAGGTGAGAGAGAACAGTGTGACTAATATTTACCTTCTCTGGTCTATGTTATTGATTTATTTATGTTGGTAAAATGCTCTGTCAGTCATGTTATTTAGAAAAGCACAGATAATGAGATATTTCTTCTTTCTTAAGAATCAGCTTCTTGATTGCCTCGGGATAGTTAAAATAATGTCACATCAACATTAATCAATCACAGATTTATATTATATGATATTTTTATATTCTTTTATAGCTTTACTGGAGACAATCTTTTAACTTCTTTATTTTTTATATTTTTCAATATTCCCCCTATTAAAGGGGAGGCAGTGGTGAGATTCAGACAATTCATAAAACTTAGTTTAATTACAAATAAAGAGAGAGGGGTGAAACAGTATGGGCATGTGGAGTTATATTTCAGAATAAATTATATGCTAATATTAAGATGAATATTAAGTTAGAAGGAATGAAAACATCTGACTGATTTATTGGACTTCCAGTATAAACCACGCCCATTTTTTGATCTATCCAAATACAGATACAGAGACAGATAAGTTTGTTGACTGAACAGATACAGATACAAATAATGATGTTGGTCTATCATTTGATCGTTGGTCTCTTCAAAATATCTCAGCAATTATTGGATAAAGTGCCATGAAATTTAATATGGATCCAGAGGATGAATCTTACTGGTTACTGGATCTTACTGCTTTAATATATTCTGTTAAATAGATCAATGCATAATTAACAAATGTTAGCATGTTCACAGATTTGTTTTTAATATTG
Organism: Lutjanus campechanus; assembly: GCA_027495735.1. Classification (NCBI taxonomy): domain Eukaryota; kingdom Metazoa; phylum Chordata; class Actinopteri; order Lutjaniformes; family Lutjanidae; genus Lutjanus; species Lutjanus campechanus. The sequence goes on along the minus strand of JAJHUR010123032.1, from coordinate 8,290 downwards.
TTAGTTCCAGTTTACCAAGAGGAGACTCCTTATCACCACTCCCCTCGTCTTTTCTTCATGCTTTGCCTGGTTGTCACTGTTTTACTCGTGTCTCTGCTGCTGCTGCTGGTGTTGGGACTTCAGTATTTGAAAGTCGAAGGTACAAAATATATAATGAAAATACTTTTGAGTAAGCTGCTCACAATTTTGTGAAAATATTTTGTTTTGCATCCATTCAAACACGTTTAGAAACTTACAATTTCTTCCAAAGAGCATTTATGCTGATATGGTGATGGACTGTCACCTTGTTAACACACTTTATTGAGGTATTTTCTTCATTTGGACAGACGCCTCGAGCTCTCCTCCGTCCTTTCCATCGCCCTCACCTCCTCTACAAACAGGTAGGAACACCAGTCAGGTGTTACTGCACTGATATGGTGTGTTGTCATGAGAGTCTGGCCTGACTGGTTCTGGACTTTGAAAGCTTGAACTGATAATTAATTAATTTGGAGAAATAAACAGTGCTCTCTGATGGAGGGTTAACATGTTTTTAGAATTTTTGTACTGGCTGACAAATATGACCATACAAGCTAATTTGTTCAGTTTTATTTTATTTTAAATTTTTTCCTGTTAAAAAAATATAGGTGACATTTATAATTGTGTTTCAGTGTCTGCAGAAGTCAGTGTGGGTGATCCAAACCCAGCAACATATGCTGTCGTCACAAAACACAGACAGGAAAAAGGTAATGCTACCTGTGACATAACTTAAATATTTATTTTTCTGTGTGCAGAGAACAGTGTAGATGAATATGCAGCACACTCTGTTGATATGATAGAAAATGGTAAATAACCTGGTGTTACACTTTCAATCAGATCAAGCTGCTAGTTGATAAAGTTTTAAGTTTGTCACCATGCAGGTTAATGTTCGCAGCAGGTGTCCTGAACTAATGTCGAGTCGCAAACGTCACATCACGCTTGTATTTTAAAACTTAGCGTGTTTCTGCTTCAGGTGTTTTAGGTACTTGTGATGATTTTAGTTTCATTTTTAGCATCTCAGACAAAAACCACACAAGAAACCCACAAACGAGGAGTAAAAACAAGGTCAATAAAAACATTTAATCACATTCCCATCCTCAAATCCTAAATTAATGTACATTTGCATGTGTTTAACACATATATTAAGTAGGGTATCATCTGTCCATGTGTCTTTGGGAACACCCAAAAGAAAACTTTCTTTTCTCCTTTTATTTTAGATTCCAACACTATTTAAAGACAAATCCCAATTAAAAATTCCTTCCATCTGACTGATGTCATTTTTCATAACAGGAGCAGGAGCACCCAGCTGGGCTGCAACACCAGTTCTCTCTGAAAGTACCGACCCACCTTCAACAGAAGAGCATTGCTATTACACAATCGATTAGGGAAGACTTGGGGTATTTCTAGTCTACATTGTGTCTTTACTTTACATTTTTGGAGAGGAAAATGTTTTACTTTTTGGAGTGTAACTAAAAGCAGAGTGTCAATTTGCACCAGGGTGACAATACGCACACGACAGCCAGCCAAGTTATTCACACCAGATTCCTTTAGTTTAGCTTTAAACAGCGACAGATTCTCTGTAAATTAAAGGTTGTGGTGGATCAGTGGACTAAGTGTAGGATTCTCCTGTGGAAGAGCAGAGTCTGAGACCTGTTCATGGTCCATGATGATGAAGAAGATGGAATGATCCACTGTGGCGACGCTTGACAGAAGCAGCCGGAGGATGAAGAAGATGTTCCTGGTTGTCTTTGCAGGTCACAGAAAGTAATAACACTCGACTTAACAAGAGAGGAAGAGGAGAGACTCTGCATAAGAAGCTCTGTAAAACCATGTGTGTATGTCAGGTGTATAAAGAAAGACATGGCCACAGTCAGCACTGTTACATTAATTTACTGTGGAATGATTTTTGTACATTTATGTTTTTTATCTTTTGACAGAATTATGATCACCTCTGTTGCAGTCTAATGGTTACGTTTTCTCCATTACTGATGTTTTAAACTTTTAAACAATATGTTTAAGAGTGTGACATTTTCACTTTTCTCTGAACTATCCCTTTAACGATAAGCAGACATGGTTCGCACCATCACCTTTGTCTCAAATCTTTATCTGAGCTCATCAGCTGATTCAAATCATCAGTGTCTATTATTATTGTGGCGTTAAACCGCTTTGTTCTGTCTGACCTGCTTGGTTTCACACCTGAAGATGCAGTTTGCGTGTTTACAAGAACGGAGCTCTTACAGACTCTAAATACATTCATTGTGGTCAGCTGCCAACATGATGCTACACCTTCAGCATCGTGTCGGTAGGTGACTTCTGACTGACTTTACAGCGGCTCTTGTGTGACGGCTGTCAGTGTAGTTGTGGCTTATAATTGTAGTTCACAAAGAATCTGTTCAAAAGATCCCACACTTATTGTATTTCCAGTTTTACAAATAAACTTCAACTCATCAATTAAATTTGTGAGCGCACACACACATCTTTATCACCTGTGGTATCTGTATGTTTCTATGTTTTATGCAAAAATGATGCACGATCATCACGTATTTAAGTCCAGGCTTAAATCTAAAGACGGCGGCTTGCAGGATCTGTTACTTCTTTTAAATCATGTTTGCAGACCTGCTTTTATGTGATGTTATCTTTCATCATTTTTTCATCCTGTCTTCTCTCTACTATATTTATGTGTGTTTTGCATTGTGTTTTAACTTTACCTTAACTTTGTCTTGACTCTCTTTGGCCTCACTGTCTTGGCTCTCTGTTGTTCATTGCTGTCTGAGTGCCCTGCTCCTGCTTTGTCCGTCAAAGAACTCTGTAAACTACAGATGCCATATGAATATTTATAAAGTTATTATCATTATTACTATTAAAAGAGTAATGATCACAGTAATCAGTTGAATGAACTAGAGGGACTAGCCAAGAAGCTCAATGTCGCCCCCCAAAGGCCAAACATTGTTTGATCAAACTGGTCTGTATTATTGTTCTGTGCATGTAGTGCAGATTGTTTGCACTAAACCATGTAACACCAACCCATTCATACACACCTAAAACAATTACTTAGAATAAAGACAATAAAAGTAGAATATCTGCAGTGAACCTAGCTAAAGGTAGAAGGATTCTGTTTCAGTGACTGTGTTTGGTCTTTAGGGGGCAGCATTGAGTTTTAACACTAACTGAGGTCAACATGTACGTCACTGTTTCTGTGTATCTGCGGACAATTTTCATTTTGAACTTGCTCATTTATATATCTGTCACAGTTATGTCAGCAGTTGACCACAGAGGCTCTATTTCAAAGCAGCAGCAGCTTAGTTCTTGTAAGCAGCATCATCAGAGCAGGTAACAGGCTGAGCAGATAAAACATTGTGGTTTCACCGTCACACTATCATCAACTGCTGTCTTTTAAAAATAGACCGATGCACTGGTCAGTTTAAGTTTGCAAATGAGGGCTAAAGGTGATCTCAGATGCTTGGGACCCTGTCAGTTTATTTTAAAATAAATAAAAAAAAATACTATATACTATAAATTAATATACTGCAAGCGGTTGCAGGTCTAACAGGTCTGAGGCCATAACTCAGCTTTGGTCAGTCATACTTGTACTCTCAGAAAAGTCTTCTGTGTTAGAGAAGCATATAAAAAATGTCATTTTAAACTTAAAAATTACTGTACGAGCCCTTAGTATGATTACATTTCCTGCTTTTTTGCACACATGATGTAACACAGAGGTTTAACAGAGTCATCACCGTCCTTCAGCTGGTGCTTCTGCTGTCAGTCTCCTGGAAGACAAGAACTAGAGGTCAACATAGTGACACGTTAAAAACTATAAATAATATAGAATGAATTGCAAAATATATGAACATGATTACAGGTGAATATATGAGACAGGCTTCCATTAGGGATGTAACAATATTTTGAATATTCTGATATTGCAATTTTAAAAAGTGTCTCAGTACTGCACTATATTGTTAAGTAGGTGCCCAATATGATCTAAATGTTTAAAAATGCATTTTTCATTTCATCTTGACTTTATATTTAAGCAGCAGGTAGTCAGAGGAGGTATAATTATAAAACATATCTATAAATTTAGTTTAGCAAAGAAATAGTTTGCAGATGATAGACACTTGTATATTTCTGTTGAAAATTGAAACTGACCTATAATAAAATTATGACAGTCAGCGAGTGTTTTTTTAAAGCTACAGCAGTACTGCTCTTGTAAATAGCATCTTAAGTTATGTGAGCAGACAAGAATAACAGATCGAAGGTTTCACAGATTTGATGTGGTTTATGTTCTACTGAGTGAACAAGTAAAAATAACATAACGTAGATGAAGTACCTCAGTCCCAACAGTGTACAGAACATTCGTCACATGATCCACTTCATTTGTCTCATGACAGTCTGAAATGTAAAAAAAATACAGTTATCTCTTATTTCATCTGGAAAATTAAGACTAGATTAAAATCGTTATTAGACAGTTATAAACAATGGCACATTTATAAAACACACATGTCCATTAAGTTGTATTTTTAATCATTATTTTGCAGATGACAGCTATCTCTAGAAAATTGTGTTGTTATGTTATAACAATGTAAATTGTTTCAGACTACAACAAGATAAATAGTATATTGTTATAGAAATCAAACTTGTATTGTGATAAAGTTATTTGTGATGAGTTTCTACCTACAGTTTTATATTATTGTTATATTAGATATTAGAGTAAAAAATAAGATGTCAAAGAAATACCTTTGTTTTTCCTGGCTTTATTGACAGTAGCATACATCAGTACTAGTGGATCTACCAGTGCTACACTGCCATTGTTCATAGACTCGTACACTGAAAGAAAGAAAAATAACAATAAAACATGTATACAGAAACAGTAGTTAGTAGTATTTAGAAAAAGAAACACATTTATGGTTAGAAATAAGTCATATTTGGGCACTGCATTAAGACATTTACTCCAGAGCAACACTGACATAAAGATTCAAGACTGGAGCACAGAGAGGACTGCAGTCAGGCTCTCTTAGCTAAATTAATATATATAATGACAGTAATATTGAATGGAAATACTAACTATTTAATACTCACCTTGTTCTGATTCTGTTGTTGGAATCTCAGAGGAAACGTGTGTTACTGTACAAAAAAAGAAAAATAATGGCATCAATGAAAAAAAAATAGGATGGATGATATTTCCTTTGTTTCCTTGTTAAGGTTATTAAAACCTCCCATTCTACAATATCTGAATATTCCAACCAAAGCAGGTTGCATTGACATCTCGCCTCCCCCAGCCACCAATGTGACAAAGCACTTTCTTTCCTCTTCTGTGTAGTGGGACTCAACTGTCTGCCTGTGCTAAAAAGCAGAAAGGAAAGTTTCTACAACTGTCTGTTTCTTCAGCTCGCAGTACTTGTGTGGCTTCTGACTGAATCTCTATAGCTGAAGTTTAGTTTCTCTCCTGCTGCTTGTATGTTCAGATATCTGCCTCATTTTATTGTTTCATGTTCACTTTCAGCTGTTCAGGACTTTTTGTTTCAGAGACATCCAACTGACCAGGATAGACCCAGAACATGCTGGTAGAGTTACATCTTATTATCCCTGGAAACATCTCAGGCTTCCTGCTTATATCGTGACCCAGCCCCAGATAAGTGAAAGAAACTGCATATTTTTCCCAAGTATGTTTCTGTACCTTTGTGTTTTTGACGCTGAAGTAGTCCCAAAACCAGCAGCAGCACAACCACGCACAACATGGCGAAGACAACCGTTAGCAGGATGCAGAGCAGGAAGGAGGTAGAGTGGGAAGGTTGAGGAGGGGTCTCTTCATCTCCTTCTTGAGATGTTGTATTTTGAGGTGCTGAAGTAATATATGCTGTTAAAACCAGGAAAAAACATGGTTGGACAATATGAAATCTTTTTACATGAATACAAAGCTTTCAACAATGTTAAATATTTTCACAATCAGTCATGTTTCCCCTCTAACGTCCTCAGGCTGTTCAGCTCCTGGAAAATTTAAGTAAAGAGTTTTCCTGATGGACAGATATCTTGCTGCTAAAGAAGCTAACTGTAACTGTTAGCTGCCATTAGTGTGACACGACTGGTCACCGCGACAAACAGAACCTCAGAGACTGACAGAGAATAAAGTACTGAGTTCAGCTTTTAGAGCCAAACACAGCAGAAAACCACCTCAGTAGCCTATTTCCTGTCATCAAACTGGCTTCTGTTGGTCTTAGAGGCTGTTTGGGTCCCTGTCTGGCTGTGTTCACTGGTAGCCCTCGGTCAGCTAAAAGGACCGCTCTTCTTCTTAGTGTTACATACATGAGGGCCACTTTAGCTGCGTGGCTAATAGCCAATAGCACAGTGCCATTGACTGGTATAAACACCGAACAATGTCTGCTACAAGTCCTTCCCTAGCCGCTTGTTTTGCAGGAAACACACAGCAAGAAATAAGCGCTCTGCTAGCCTTTAAGAGGAAATGGGATATAATGAACATTGACCCATGAAGTGTCCACATCACGTCTGTAAATGTTGTTATTTTGCTCCATATACTTTATATGGAAATGATGTTGAAATTGGTACACTGACATTTGATGAAGCACTTAGGAAATAATACATTTACTGTTCTGTAACCTCACATCTCACCTCCGACAGTCAGCCAGCTCTCTGCTGATTCTCCAGATCCAGAGATTTTGCACTTGTAGAGTCCTTCGTCAGACCTGGAAACACTGAGAATGCACATCTTTCCTGTATATCCGGTCTCATAGAATCGTCCATCTTTAAAGAAATCAGCTGGGCAGTTGGAGGTCATTGCTCTTTTCCTACAGTGCAGGGTGACAGGTTGTTGCTCCATCTCAGGGACCGCAGGACTCTCCAGGATCACATCACCAGCTGAAGAACAAGACAGAAAACCATCATCAGTCAGTGAACCTCACATGAATTGAACCAACGACGGGGTGTGGGGCATTTAATACTGTAAATATACATTAACATGTTGTGCTCAAGACTCACTGGAGCTTTCAGTCATGCTTAGCGATGCGTTTTAACGATATAAAGTTTTATTTGAGATACTGCTGATTAAACATACCTGTGACAGTGATGTTCACAGAGTTGCTTCTCTCTCCGTCTCCATTTTCACACCAGTATTCTCCGCTGTGTGATACAAAGGCGGGTTTAATGATCAAGGGTCCTGCTGATGTCTCCCGTCGCGTAGCATTTGAGGGAAATTTCTTCATCACTCTCCAGTCAGTCGGGCCGTGAAAACCCGCGCAACGAAGTGAGATGAACTCGTATTCAAAGAACTGCAGTCTGTTTGGATCAATATGAAGAAAGGCTGCATCTGTGACAGAAGAAAATAGAAATAAAAATAAGACTTTTCTTCTCAACACACTTTATAAAAACTTGTTACATACTGTAACAGCAGCAGAGGTCACTCAATAGAGTGTAGATCTCCACCAGGCAGATGGTGAAGCACCTTCTGCAGTGCCAGTGCAATTGCCGAAAAAGTAGCACATCTCAATAAGTAGCACATGTGGACAGAACACTGTCATGGAGGAATAAATAAATGTTTTATCAGCTTTTTTAAAAACATTCTGAATGTCAGAGGTCCTTCAGTATACAGTCACGAATGTGCACAAAAAGAATGAGGCTGATCGGTCCAGTATGCAAGATTAGCTCCAGACAAGATGCAGGTTTTGCTGTATAAATATAGCTGACTTGACTTGACTCTCTCAGTCACTCACTCACACATGCATGCACGCATGCACCTACGCACGCACAAACCCACACATGCACTCATTAAATAACCTCAACTTACCAGCTTTGTGGACAAAATTACTGTTCTGAGCTTCAGCAGCGAACAGCAGCAACACTGGAGAGACAAAAGAGGAGAGCAGTGTGTCAGACATAGGTGTCTTTATATGCACAATTACTGTGAGCTGCTGAAAAATATGCACATAAAACAAACATGACCACATGTTAAGAGGCTAATGTTTAATTAGGAACTGCAGCGACACTAAAAACTGAAAAAAACGACATCTTATTTGACTCTCCCCATTGTCAAGTCTAACTGGTAACACATCTGTTTTTAAAAAAAAATGAAAGCAGACTCACACAATCTGACGTGAAGTGCTGTGACCTCCATGGTGTCTCGCCGCTGACTGTCTGATCATCTGACCGAACACAACCTAAGTATGAATTAGGTGATGGTGTAATACTTCCTTTTCCTGTGCAGACTAGAGACCACAGCGCTTTAGAGCGTCATAACCGTCATCAGGCCTCAGATGCTCTGGAGGATAAA
>JAJHUR010123030.1:5934-16158 GCA_027495735.1 Lutjanus campechanus | reverse complement strand
TGAAGAAGAGGAAGATAAACCTCAGTCCTCACAGCTTCATCGAAGACAAACTGGACAGATAAAAACAGAAGCTGATGGAGAGGACTATGGAGGATCAGAACTAGCCAGGAACTCTTATCTAGATAGTCAGTTAGAACCAGCTTCTCATGATGAGACATCACACTCCTCTGAATCTGAGACTGACGACAGTTGTGATTGGGAACCTCAGCCAGGTTTGAACCATCTTGAAAATAACGGTGGACATAATACTGGTGAAAAATCATTGAGCTGCTCTGAGTGTGGTAAACGATTCAGATATAACTCAGACTTAAAGAGACACATGAGGATTCACACAGGAGAGAAACCATTTAGATGCTCAGTTTGCAGTAAAAGATTTATACAAAAGGTACATCTGACAAAACACATGGCGCTCCATACAGGGAAGAAACCATTCAGCTGCACTCTTTGTGACAGAGGATTCACGTGGCTTTTTCAGCTCAAACACCATCAGTGTGTTGGTCGTCAAGCCTTAAAGCTTCATCAGAGACAAAGTGAAAGGAACAGAGATGCAGAAAAATCAGAACCAGCCAAGAAATTTAATCCAGGTAGTAATTTACACCCAGCTACTCGGTACAAGATGTCACACTCCTCTGAACCTGAGACTGATGACAATTGTGATTGGGGAGAGACCATTGACTGTAACACTAATAAAACATCAGTTAGCTCCTCCTGTTCTGCAGGCTTTGGCCTAAAGGGACATCTTCAGGAACACAATGGAACCAGAGTGACCCCATTTAGTTGCTTAGTTTGTGGTAAAACATACCACAGGAAGAACTTCTTTATGAATCACATGAGACTTCATTCTGAGGGAGAACGTTTCAGCTGCTCAGTGTGTAAGAAAACATTTCAACAGAGAGCATGTTTTATGAGGCACATGAGAACCCATACAGGGGAGAAACCTTTCAGTTGCTCTGTCTGTGCTAAAGGATTTGCACAAAAGGAACATTTGAGACAACACATGAGAATCCACACAGGGGAGAAACCCTCAAGGTGTTCGATTTGTCATAAAACATTTGCACGAAATTCAAATCTGACTATTCATCTAAGACTTCATACAGGAGACAAACCTTTCACCTGCACAATTTGTAAAGCAAGTTTCAGTCACAGAACTGCGCTGTCCAGACACACGAGAACCCACAGAGAGGAGCAAACGCTTAATTGTTCGGTTTGTGGTAAAACCTTTGCCCAGAGTCAAACTAAAGCTTTGAGACAACACTTGATTGCCCACAAAGAGAAGAAAACATTTAGTTGTTCAGTTTGTGGTAAAACATTTCCACAAAAGGGAGCTCTGCGACAACACTTTACTGTGCACACAGAGGAGAAACCATTTAGTTGTTCAGTTTGTGGTAAAACATTTGCACGAAAGGCAACTCTGAGACGACACTTGACTGTCCACACAGAGGAGAAACCTTTTAGTTGTTCAGTCTGTGGGAAGACATTCGCACAAAAAGGAACACTCAGACGTCATTTGACTGTCCACACAGAGGAGAAACCATTTAGTTGTTCAATTTGTGATAAAACATTTAAAGATAAGGGAAATCTGAGACAACACTCAACTGTCCACATAGAAGAGAAACCATTCAGTTGTTCAATATGTGGTAAAACACTCGCACGAAAGGAAAATCTGACACGGCATATGACTGTCCACACGGGGGAGAAGCCATTTAGTTGTTCAATTTGCGGTAAAAGATGTAGAGATAAGGGAAATCTGAGACAACACTTGACTGTCCACAAAGGGGAGAAACCATTTCGCTGCAGCGTTTGTGATAAAAGGTTCACTTGGCGTCATATTTTCAAAAAACACAAATGTATCAGTGGGACTAAATGAAGCTGCAAAAATGCTTGTTGAGCGCAGTTCTTCCAGCGTACTTACAGTCCTACTGTGAAGATTGCTCAACTCTTATCAGTTTAAAACTGTGATACAGACTCCAAAATAAATTGTTTCATCTATGCAGCTAAAAAAAAACACATGATCATTTTAGTTCTGTTTTTATTTGTGTGTATATTATTTTATTGTTTTCCAGGAACTATGCTACATTACAGTGCATATATTCATTTATTTGAAAGAAAAAAATTAACATTTTAGCATGAAAATGTCTGTGTTATGTTACATGTTTTTTGACTTGTGAACTTGAATTATCCCAGATATGTACAATAATTTTAATATTCTAAGAAATCCACAAATGAGTTAGGATCACAATGCATTTCCTCTCAGACACTAGTTGCTTTGGTAAATTTATCTGTCTAATCTAAGAGATAAGTGAGTTGAGAATGAATTGCAAGGACAGTAGTCAGGTAAAGTCAGGTACAGTCTCTCTCTACTCTCTCTTGGTAAGCTAATATTAGCAGTGCAATGCATCTCTCAGTCCATCTTTGTCTTGCTGTTTATGTTCTGTGACTTGTGCCTTTGTCCAACTTGCAACAGTGTTTATAAGCTGCAGCTCAGAAGAGATAACCTAAGCACGAAATTAAACCTAATTCATACCAATTTTACTGCTCACAGTAGGTAATGTTATTTACAGATTGTGTGTGTGCAAAAATACACAAGAAATCTAATTTTCCTTTACAATAATGTGTTTTAAGGAGAGGATATCACTGAACTACATGTCATTAACTACACACCAACACTGCAGTTATGTTACTTTTCTAATCCAGAAAATAAATAATTTACTACTTAACACCTGTCTGTCTCTTCTTGATCAGAGTATATTAAATATTTGTTTTAATGCAAGCATATGTCACAGGCTTTCTTCACATGGTTATAATGCTATTACATATTTTGGACTTCGCGTAGCTTTCCCCTTTTTCACTATGTGTTTACCTCATCATACTTAATCATTTGTTTTAATGTGAAAGAGGCTGCTACATAGTGTGTGTTTAAAAATGTTCAGACTTTCTAAAAGCACTATGGTCAACATTTGTTCCTTTACTCTGAATTATAAATAAAATGATGTGACTCAACTCCAAACAACACAATTTCTTACTATTTTAGTGGAATTTTCTGGTCTTGAATTGATCTTTCAATATGTGCGAAACACAAGCAGTTGATTTTTAAACTGCTCGTACTACATTCAAATTCAAGTCATATTTATATTGATTATTTAAATGTCACAAATCATAATATTCTTTATTTGTACACCATGAGAAGTTACTAATAAAAGTTTGTTATGCTTTAACACTGGTTCTCAGACTCTCTCTGGCTTGCTGAAAAAAATCATGCCCCACACCCCACAATTTTTTGATAATTAAAAGCTCTCTGCAAAAAACTCTGTGACAGACGCCAATTAATGAATCTGAAGCTGAAGTCAAAAGGTCAAAATGTTCTTCAAGCATGGTGTGTGTTGGGCTGCTCCTCACTTCACTGCAGCTTAATGACGCCATCTAGTGGGCAGCAAAACATTTGCACAAAAGGCAACTCTGAGACATCACTCGACTGTCCACACAGAGGAGAAACAATTCAGTTGTTCAATTTGTAGTAAATTATTTGCACAAAAGGGAGCTTCGAGACTTCATTTAACTGTCCACATAGAGGATAAACCATTTGATTGTTCGGTTTGTGGTAAAACATTTGCACGAAAGGCAACTCTGAGACGTCACCTGACTGTCCGCACAGAGGAGAGACTATTTAATTGCTCCGTTTGTGGTAAAGGTTTGTGTTAAATAAGATTCCAAAAGTTTGGTCACTTTTATTTTGAAAATTATCAAGGAACTGGAACAGGAAGTGTACTGATGGTGGCTAACATGCTAGATTTTTCCGTTATGTAGCACATGCGTTCCTACAGTGCGGAGTGAACCATCTGATCTTGTATGTCTGGATACACCTGTTGAAGTGGACTTTGTGTAAACTCTCGGATGTTTCAGCTCAGACTTGATCTCCTGTTAGCCACGAATGTTAACGGACGTTAGCGTAGCTTGCTGTCAGGAAATAGACGGAGACGAAACTCGGCCACACAGTGTTAGTTGGAGCAGCTTCGACAGGAGACCAAACTGTATTTTCCACAGACTCAAAATGTCCATATGTCCAGATAAAGCTGCACGAATAGTCTCTTTGTTTTCCTCCTTATCTGAAAATGCTGAATACTTGAATTATCTCTTGCTGTCCTACGAAGCTAATGAAGTTAACTAAACTTGCTAGCTGGAAAAAGACGCACATCAGAGTGACCAAACGGAGTTTTTCTGGAGGAAAAGTTTCTGTGAATTTGTAAAAAAGAAAAAAATGTCACGCAAACTACGAGTTTCCAATCCTGAAGTCCGGTTACACAGAACAGGTCTGTACACTTTCATTGCTGTTCTCACTTTAACCCGCAGTGGTGGAAGAAGTGTTCAGATCCTTTCACTCTTCACTTTGGAACCACTGGAAGTGTGTGGTGGTGGTTGTATCTGCAGAGATTCAGGGTGTAACAAAATATCATTACACTTATTTATTGAAATGTGTTTTGTTGTACAGTATCAGATCTCAAAACACAGTATTGTGATAAATGAAAAGCGTTTGTGTTGTGTTTAAACCCTCAATATGTAGATAGCATCTGACTGCATAAATATAAACTTTAATCTCAGATTTTCTGCACAGGAATTTTGATTTAAAAAATGCAATATATCATCTTGCTTATTTTTGTGTCCACTGTATTGAAACAAGCTGACAACTAAAGCTCTGTGCATGTAGTTTATCTGTTTAGTTTGTCACATAAAATACTTGCAACGCTCCACAATTATTGGTTCATTTAACATTTAATTTCATAGCATTTCTACTCTGACAAAATGCAAAGAACATGATATGCTGGTACTTTGTTTTAGTCTGAATGACAGTAAGAAAACAGTGGCGTCAGTGGTGATTTGAGTTTCTAAAGCATGTGTATGTATTTCATGATCCTCCACAGATGTCCAGCTGCCGTTGGTGTGTAAAGAAGAGGATCCTCCTGTGCAGCAGGAGTGGAATCACAGTCTGGACCAGGAGGACCCACCAGAGCTGCCACACATTAAAGAGGAACAGGAGGAACTCTGGACCAGTCAGGAGGGGGAGCAGCTTCGAGGGCTGGAGGAGGCTGATACCACCGACTTCACATTCACTCGTGTCGTCGTGAAGAGTGAAGAAGATGATGGGGAGAAACCTCAGTCCTCACAGCTTCATCAAAGCGAAACTGAAGACAACAGAGAAGCAGAGCATTTGAAAACAGAAGCTGATGGAGAGGTCTGTGAAGGATCAAATAAATCAAGGAACTCAGATCCACATAGTCATTTACAACCAGTTACTCATGATGAGACGTCACACTCGTCTGAATCTGAGACAGATGACAGTCGTGAATGGGAGGAGACCAGAGAGCCTCAGTTAGGTTCAAGCCCTCTGCAAAACAATGATTTACCTGTAACTGACAGGGAATTTAATACTGGAAAAAAGAGAGACAATCAAATCCAAAAAGGAGTGAAAACATTTAGTTGCTCAGACTGTGGGAAAAAATTCCAACGGAAGAACGCCTTAACAAATCATGTGAGGATTCATTCAGAAAGAAAACATTTCAGCTGCTCAATTTGTCAAAAAACTTTTCCAAAGAGAGGACAGGTTGTGACTCACATGAGAATCCACACAGGCGAGAAACCCTTCAGTTGTTCTGTCTGTGGTAAAACCTTCAGACAAAGCTCAAATCTGACCACACACTCACGAGTTCATACAGGAGAAAAACCTTTCATATGCTCAGTTTGTAAAGCAAGTTTCAGTTTCAGAAGCAATTTGTCCCAACACATGAGAATGCACACGGGGAAGAAACCATTTAGTTGTTCAGTTTGTGGTAAAACATTTCTACAAAAGGAACATCTGAGAAAACACATGAGATTTCACACAGGAGAAAAACCCTTCATTTGTTCTGTCTGTGGTAAAACATTTGCACAAAAGGAACATCTGAAACAACACATTAGGTTCCACACAGGTGAGAAACCCTTCAGGTGTTCAGTCTGTGGCAAAGGATTCAGACAAAGCTCAAATTTGACCTCACACTCAATAGTTCACACAGGAGAAAAACCTTTCTCCTGCCCAGTTTGTAAAACAAGTTTCAGTTTCAGAAGCAATTTGTCTACACACATGAGAATGCATAGAAGGGAGAAACCATTTAGTTGCAGTGTTTGTGATAAAAGATTTGCACGTCTCACTCTTGTCAAAAAACACAAGTGTACTGGTGTACGCGGCAGAAGTAAATGAAGCCACAGAGATGCTTGTTGAACCACTTTCTTTCAGCAGGATTGAAGTTTTGGGGACTCAACGCTACTTATACATCATCATGATCAACATTTGTCTTTTAGAACATCTGATTTATAAATAAAATGATATGACTTACTTGTCAATAACACAATTCATTTCTAATCTAATGGAATCTCCTGGTCTTGAACTGATCTCTTATTATGTGTAAAATGAACAGTTGATTCTTTAAGTGCTCATAATGTCTTTATGTTATATCGGTGAAATCGCAAGTCTTGCAAAATTTTAGATTTTTTGTTTAAAAGTTAAATTTTCAATAGAAACTGGTTCTCGTGACTGAAACATATATTTTCATTTGTTTGATGAAAAGATTTTAAAAGCTAAATAGCAGCCATTACTGAGTCAATAATTATTTTTTAAATTATAAAATATTTGTTGATTTATGATATTTAACAATTGTAAACTTTTTGTAAACAATCAGTCGTTACTAAGACAATTTGTAATGCTTTTGTAAGTGTGTTGATTTATTGTTTGGGAAACTGGATGATTTAGTTCGTAAACAAATGGTAATTTATAGATAATCTATAGCATTAATTGCAAGTGATTCACCTGTAAATACTAATGTATGAAGTAAAGTAAAATACTCTGTTCTTGACACTGAACCTAGAACAAGCAGTCTCTGGCATGTTTCATGTGATGAGGGTAAAAAGTTGCAGTCCACCATGATGATCATGTTCATAAACTCATCTAATTGTATCTTTAGTGACATAATAAACATCTACCTTCCAGTGCAAAAAGGTTGGAAATACTTCAACTGTCTTTGGGTTTTTTCTTTCTTTTGGACTTCAACTTGAAACTTGAAAACCAAAGTGACTTCATCACCAAAGAGTAAAATCCACAACCTCAAAATTTCTAAACTTCTTTCGAATAGAGTAACAATGTAACAGTATTACAGATAAATGTTCCTAAAATCACTGAGATGTTCTGCAGCATATTTAAAATAGATATTTTGAATCAGCATCAAGAATTATTTCTATTGCAGCAGCACAATGCGATCAAAGTTTTCCTGATGATCAAACAATTGTGTTCTGATCATGATGATGTTCTGTTTCAGAAATCAAATCCCTCTAAATGTGACATCATCTGCAATGAAGTGTTGTAGTGACTCTGTCTGATCACTGGAGGGCGTAAATACTGTGAAGGCCTCATGTTCTGTCTTTTCATACCAGATTTGGAAAACTGTGATCCAATGAAAAGAGAACAACAACAAACAGACTGAGGTTCACAACACTTTTATTGTTCAGTGATTCGTACAACAAAGAATCATTGTGTTGCTTTCTTTCTTATCATTCGTTCTCCTGTTGTTCTTCTGTCACTCTTTTGTATTTCTCGTCTTCGTTCCTCCAATTGTTTGTGTTTCTACTCGTCCGGTTCATGGGCTCCGTACCCGAGTCGGTCTGCGGAGGGAAAATGAGCCCAGAAGGTTCTGGCCAGGTCTTCGATTTGGTCGTAGCCGGCGTGTTTCCTCAGCTCCTCCACCCAGCCGAAGAAGTCGTCAGAGGTCATTGCCCAGTTAGGGATGTTACGCTTCTGTCTTCCTTCTATAAAGGAAATGAAGTGAGGCAAACTGTGAATTAATAAAACATGAATATTTGACGATTTACATCAGGTGTCCAGTTTATCTGCAGTAAAAAGTTTGAAAAGAAGTTTGTAATATTCAGAAAAATTCAGCTCACCTGTATCGACTGTGTCCTCATCTGCACCTGAAACACATCAGCAGAAAACATATTTTATTTATGTGTGCACGATTTAATTGATCTCAACTGATTGTAATTTTCTACAAAGATGCAAACAAAGTACTGCTTTGTGTTTTTGGAGTTGGAGGGAGTTCAGAGGGATCAGTTTGTCATAAAGTCAAGAAGAGTCGAAGTTTGTTTTCACGCTGCTTTGTCATCTTCAACACGGATCCTCAAAAAATAACGTCTAGATGAGAAAACTGATGGGAGCTTTTTGGCTTTTCTAAATGTTAAAGAATCTACCTGATCCATCTGAATCCCCTTCTTATATTATCGTGAATTCACAGGGATCAGCTTTATGAGCTGCTTTATAATATATTTATGATATATTATAAATCTGATGCTTTATTTATCCCTGGGTTTTGTCTGTCAGGCTGCATTCAGGTGTACAAAAAATACATATATTTTTTTTAAAAAGCCTTATTGTGGAGAAAATATTACTTTTTACAGAATAAAGTTGTAATATTTATAAAACAAAAGTTGTGATATTATGAGAATAAAGTGTAGATTGTAAAACTCTGTGGTACTAAATGTTTGGCTGTGCAGATCTAGATGGAATATAGTTTAACTTGTTTTATGTTACCTGCAGGAACCAGCAGCAGGAGGACAGAAAGCAGGATGAAGACATTCAGCAGGAGAAGCTTTGTCATGTTTCCTCTGCACAGAGACGCAAACAGACAGACGGAGACAAAGACACTTCAACTTTTAGTCTCTTTGACACAAACTGGTAATCAGAACAGACAGTCCTCATCCTGGAAAACTTTTCTCTGGTAATGAAACGCAGAAATGTTTTCATGCTATAAGAGGATATTTTATTTTACATTTTAATTATTCTGTTTGCACAAGAAATCATTCTATTCTCATCATTTTATGTCGTTTCACGAAAGACCCTTTAGAAGTTTAATAAACTAAAAAACAAAATATTTCTCCTTTATACATTTCAGATTGTTTAACTAGATTCTTCTGAGGACACTGAGCTGATGTTTATTTTTCTGCATATTTTATAAGCTGATTCAGGTTTTGTTTGTTTTTTTCCCCCAGATTTTAGATCTTTATGTTGGAAACAAATACAGAAAACATAATCCAATAGTGAATTATCAAATCAAATATGAAAAATTCATTTTTGACTCAATTTGTAGGACACTTATTACTTTTACTATACAAGGTCACCAAAAAAGTAAAAATTAGAAGGTAAATGAAAAGTATGAAGGTTTTATTCTACATAAACTCTGTATATTATACTACTGACAAACAAGACATTTTCACAACACAATAAATGTTTTTAAGCAATGTTTAAAAAAATTACTCGAAGTTATTAAAGCGGAAGTATGTACCTGATCTGTGGATCTGGATCTCTAGATTTCTTGATGCTTTCAGGTCCGTCTGCAGACAGAAAGTGTTTCTCTGTGTTGACTTTAAAGGTTTTGTAGAATTCTTCCTTCTCATGCCTCCACATGACCTCTGACCTTTACTGCATGAATGGACGTTTGTTTGAGACTTGACTTGCTTGATTTTATTTACCTCAACCAAAGAGTAAAGGTCGTCAATTTTGAACCTGAGAGTTTTAAGTTTGATTCAAAACTAAAAATGTAGTGAAGACAGAAATTACGAGTTTTCTCAGCTTTTTTCTTGTTTGTTTATCAGAGGATGTCCTGTAGAGGAGTAGATGCCGTAGTGACATCCTGACGTCGGTGGGGGGCAGCAATGCACAAACCAGCGCCTAGTTTGCTCTAAAGGAAGAAGAAGAAGATGAAGACGCATGCCCAGACAAACAGAAGAAAATTAACTTTCTTCATTGTTTATCACGTGCTTTACCTTCAGATACAATCAGAGTGAAGCAGCAGAGCCTGTGTGTCTGGATAAACTCGTTTAAATGGACTTTATCGAAACTTTCTTGGTGTTTCAGCCCGCACTCAAGAATGCTAAAGGAAGTTAGCGTAGCTTGCTAGCAGGGAATAGACGGAGACTGAACTCGCAGTGTTAGCCGGAGCAGCTTCGGTAAAGATTAAACTGTGTACTTCACGGACCCAAATGCCATCACAGACTTGTCTGAATAGACTCTGTGCCTTTCCCTTCCCTTTATCGGAAAATGTTCAACAGCTAAATTAACCCCTGGGGTCTTACGAAGCTAATGAAGTTAGCTTAGCGTGCTAGCTGGAAATAGACCTGACTAACGCCAGCTGAAGTCTCGTTTAGCAACAC
>JAJHUR010123026.1:476-12664 GCA_027495735.1 Lutjanus campechanus | reverse complement strand
ACAGGCAACATTTCCATTTGCCAATTAGTTCAGTGAGATAGAGGATGGTTATTGGTGTCGAAGATCGTGAGTTCAAGCCTCAGCTCGTGCAACATTTCCATATGAGAAATCTACCCAAACTTTTCACAAAGGTCCAGTCCCATGCCAGATGTCCTCAACTGGAAACACAAGCTAGAGCTGGAAATGCAAAATTCACTGTGGAAACTGTCAAGACATGTAGCATGACTAGCAGCTCAAAGCTACAATAGCCGCTACTGGTACAACACACTGTCGGCTGTTGATTGCAACAGCTGTAGTCTACAGGTTTTGTGAAAGAAGAATGCAGAATAAAAAAGATGGTATCTGTGGTTTTGCTTCATCAATTTTGATCCTTTTTTCAAACCATCCATTGTGAGTCTAACGATGTTAAATGAATGCTAAATTTGAAATTCTTTCGAGAAACCCTTAAAATAATGATACAATTTTAACAAATATCATCTCAAAATCACCTTTTTAATCAGCAAACTAGAGCAGCTGGTGTGTGTAACAGTGACTGAGAGAACCTGTTTGCACAATAAAACAAAGTGCTCTGCTTCAGGCTGTGTGCACCATTTTTCCATTTCACTACCGCCAACACACTGAGTGCACTAAACCTGCGTCTGCAGCGCAGCGAGAGTGTGTCTGTGAGGTCAATCCCATAAAAGTGCACCAGCAGGTGCCGGCTACAGTACATCACACAGAATTACACATTCAATCATACATACACACACACACACACACTCACACAAATACACACAAGACACATGCATGGTTGAGCTGATACATGCAGACGTCTCCAGAGCTCGAAGCCTCTAAGTGTTTCCTTAAATCACCTCTGAGGGAGAAAGACAGAGAGACTTCACTCTTATTTCACCCTTTGCTCCCTCGAGTGTGTGTTAATTCAGATCAAATAAGGTGTGTGTTCGAACATGAGGGGCAACAATAACAGATATTTACACCATTCATAAAAGCACACAGGCTGCTCCAGACCCTCTACAGATGTCTGTCTGATTAAGATGATACACTGTTATGCTGCTTGCTTCTGCCAGGGGGGTCTGGCGAGGACTTTACTACAAGCCCTCTGATTGGCTGGCCTCTGGTTGACCCAGAGCTGCTGGGAGTCTTGAGATGTCAGACACGACTCCGAGGAGAGCTGCACGTGTAGTACCATGATGCTCTGAGGTTACAGCACAGGAACAGTGTCTGGATTGGGAACCTGTTGGAGAGACTTTTGCACCCTTTTTACAGATGCACCAAAAAAAGTGGGTCAAGTGCCTGCTGTCATTGTTGGAGGGAAAGTGTGTCACTGTAACCGTGGGTGATTGTGTGGTAAATGCGCATGAGCAGCTTTTCTCTCATCTCAGTGCTTCCAGGTGGATCAGTGATGATTTGTACACCTCCTCCTCCTCCTCCTCCTCCTCCCTCTGCCTCCCAAATGGGCTGCTCACAGCAGTCCACCATAACCTCACCTACATGTGAAGTTCCCCCTCCAGACATGTTTTTAAGTATGTAAAAAATGCTCTTTTATGATTAATATTTTCTTTGCAGATGGTTTTCTCTAACAAAAAGTCTTAAAAGGGGCTGAAATGCCCAATTTTGTCCCCATCACTTTTTAAAAGCATAATTTTTAAAAAATGTTCTGAAAAATAGCTTGCACCCAAGAAAATGTTACTTCTCTGTGGTTTACTCTTTTACTTTTTTACTTTTTCAAAACTGATAGTCAGTACATCCAGTGAGACTTCCAAAGCTGAAGTGCCTCTCCGCAGGTGCACTAGTCTGAGTGGTGTATTGGCTCAAAGAAAGTTTTGATCATGGGATATTTGTTATACATCCATTTCAAGATCTGACTTCGCATGCTCCGCGATTTCAGTGTCTGCTGACACCACAGGATGGCTGTCTGTCCTCTGTCTCAAATGCAAAAAGGTCACTCTTAGAGTCTCCTCCACGTGCAGGTGGCAGTAGTTCTTTCAGTGATGGAAATGTGGTAAAATTGTAATGGTAACAGACTGCCTATTTGAAGATGTGACTAAATAACTGAATACTTGTGAAGTTAATGTGTTACTTTACTTATTACAACAAAAATTTAGTCAAAGTACTCATTTCTTTTTAATGTGTTAATGCTTGCCCCAACATGTCATGTGAGCGTCATCATTTGAACCCAAACCATGATCTTTCCCCAACCAACTTTTCTGTCTCTAAAGTGAGGCATATTTTAAACACAAAGTTGTCACATTAAGCACAAACAAATATTGCAAGAGCAGTGCTCATCAAGATGACTAGCGTTATTGTTAAAAGAAAGGGTAGAGGTCGAGACTCAGTCTGATTCAGACTCAGATGAGGATGATGCTGTACTGTAGACGTATCCAAATGGTAAGTGAAGTTAGCATCTTTTTTGTGTGTGTGTTGTTTGTTAGCTTGTAGCTGGCAGTGGCTGACACAGCTAATGCTAACTCTTGCTCGCTGTACTGACAAGTCTGTTCTGTGCTGGAAGTTTCAGGTTTCTTGCCTGAATTTGCATATTAGACATTGATTAGCTTTTGAATTTCTTACCAAATCTGGCTGTCCAGGGTGCATTTGAATCTCAGATTCTAGGAAAGTACACAGATCTCCTCTTTCAGTCTCACTGTTCCCTGTAAAACAGGTACGAGGCAAGAGAGGGACGTTGAAATTCCCATTCCCACATTTTTTCTGGCATTGTTGTGCCAGATGCTGGCATATAGGTGATGCATAGCTCAATACATATGTGATGAAAACACTTAAACTTCGATTTTGACTTCACGGAAACCTCAAAAGACAAACACGCCCATTCATTACAGCATTTATCAGAAATCTTCAACAACAACAAAACAGAACATTTTATTTTTAACTTTTATCTTTTAACAGAGCTCCAACTGCTTCTCTGACTGGTTTGTTTCAAATGCTGACAGGAAGCCTTTAAGTGCGTCAGCAGGACTGGAGGCGGTCAGTAAATCAGAGGAGATCCATATATCAGACAATATCTGACAACACAGACACAAATGTCAAACAGGAGGAGGTGGCAGTGAATAACCTCAATATGTCGTTACAAACAACGTCATTATTTGTGCCAATACAACAGGCTCAGTCGTATTTTATAACAGATGAGGAGGAGCCATGTGATGTGTGTGGGTGTGTGTGAGTGATGGACAGAGCAGGTCAGTGAAGGCAGACCTTCATACTCATGCATATGATCAGCTCAGGCCAGGAAAAAAAAAGTTATTTTGATGTCACGGATCCAAACTACAAAAGTAATAAATGAACAATGGGAGAAAAGTGGTTTAGATGCAATATTCTCCAAAGCCCTGCGGGTATTTTTGAGATGGACAGCCTTTGTGTTTATCTACTTAGATCTAAGAACATAACAAATGCAAATTTTAGGTCTGTTTGCCAATTATTGTATCACTCTGGAGTCAACCTGTGCATCATGCTGTTTGTACCTGCTGTTCTTAGACAGATAGATGTTTGAATTAGTAATCATGGCAGCAGCAGCAGCAACAACAATTTTGTGGAATAAACAAAGGGCGAAATGGGTATTTAGTATAATTACTGATGACTGACTGCAAAAAAAACCCTGACATACCACACAAAAGATGAAACTTGAAAAAAAAAAGTTGCTGCAGCTTTTTTGAAAGCACAATTTATTGAGCTCTGGGAAATTAGCCTGGTCACATTCCTAACAGAAAAAAATCAACATTTTGTCACTGTCCATCAGCAATTTGCACACAGTGCTGAAAGACACGCACCAGGTTTTCACATGACTTCAGGTAGATGCACCAGGGTTTGGATGTAGTATAAGGAGGAAGAAAGTCCACATCTGGAGGAGGTGGGTGGATGGACAGCTCAAACAAACGTAGGACTTTCACCCAAGGTACAGGGGGGGGGGGTTCTCCTTTTTACATTTAGGTTGCTCTTTAGAGGCAACAGATGAAGAAGCACCTGCAATTCCACCACAAGCTGACCAGTGATCACACATGCATGCATACACACACACACACACAGAAGTGACCGTAGTAACACGTAGGCCTAACGACATGTGCTGAAATGTCACGAAATTGATCTTTAAATGCGTCAGTTGTCAGTCAGTATTTTAAGTTAAAGTATGGATTGTAACTAGGTCTGCTCTCCACTCGCTGTCCTGAAGTAATTCTGGACAGTGATGCTGGCATCGGACCTTGTGTGGTGTCCTCCTCGATACCCACACCCCTCCTTCTTTTCCTGGTTTTACTTTGTCTTGTGTCTTTTTGTGAAAATTCACGTGTGTGAAAAAATAAAAATATATTTTAAAAAAAAGCTATTGTAACCCCAAACATGGTCTACCTACCCAAGTAGTTTTGTTGCCTAAATCTTCCCAAATTGTGTTAAAAAAGGCTTGCTGGCAGCCTGTCATATAGATGTTAAAGGGCAACAAAAGGGGCTGTAACAAAGCATCCGTGTGTGATGAGCCGGGATGAGAACAGGTTTAGGAAGTGCAATGCAAAAACACCTCAACATGGACTACTTATTATGACCATAACCCACAAACTGCCTCTGTCATACTCACCTATGGATCATGTGTCCCTGCTGTTACAGTGGACACTGTTCTTTGTTTCTGAAACTGCAGCAGTGTGAATGACAGATATTCTGACAGAGCTGAAAAATAATTATTTAGAGGATTTCTGACTGCAGATAATTCACCACACTGGCATCGTCTCTGAAGCATGATATTAAGTAAAACAGCCCGTTTCTCCATCTATCTACAGGTTGACATCTCCATCTACATCGGTCTGTCCACCTGGCAATCCGTCTTAACGTCTGACTCACACTCATCCATCCATACATCCACGTAAATGTTCATAGAATCCGTCCATCCGTCCGGGCAGTAAACTGTTCTCCCCCGGGAGAGGCTCAGCTGCCTCCTGCAGCCCTCGCGCGTGTTTTAATGGTGATTCTGAACCACATATACTCTCCTGAGATGCACATGCACACTTAGCATACACATCAAACAATGCATGAAACTGCATGTATATCAGCAGTGGTGACCTCTGCTAGGTTTCCTCTCCTCAAGGCTCTCCCTTTAAAATACACTCTGAGAAATAAGGGTTTCCAAAAGGGTGAGGTTCTCCCCAGAACCATTTGATTATGAAGAACCCTTTTTGAAGAAACGGTTCATCAAGCGTTCTTTGTATGATAAAAGGGTTCTCTGTAGAACCCCCTCGGTGGGTTCTCGATAAAACACTTGGAAAAAGGTGCTTGGTAGAACTGCCTTGGTGGTGTTCTAGATAAAACACATGAAATATAAAAAGGTTCCCCGTAAACCCCCCTGGGCAGGTATAAAGACAGGGTTTGTCAAGGGTTCTTTGTAAGACTTAGGGTTGCATTAAGAACCATCTTCGACGATTGTTTAAATCCTTGAAGAACTCTTTCTTTGTACCATAACCAAGGGTTTTAGATAGAATAGAACCCCCTGGATGGGTTCTAACTAAACCCCTTTGAATATAAAAAGATTCTTGGTAGAACCCCTGGGTGGGTTCTAGGTAAAACACTTGGAGTATAAACAGGCTGTCAGTAGAACCCCTGACTATGTTCTAAATAAAACCCTTGGTATATAAAAAGGATCTGGATAGAACCCCCAGAAAGGATTCTGGGTGGAACCATTGCACTATAGAAGGGTTCTAGGGTTGTAGAACTTCTCATAGGGGGTTTTGGATGAAGACCTCCACAGATGGCTCTAGGTGTAACCCTTAATGCTGGGTTTAGGAACTAAAAAGAGTTCTCCTATTGAGACAAGCCAAAGAACGCTTTATGGTTCTAGTTAGCAGTTTTTTTTCTGAGAGTGTACTTATACACCTTTCTCTTTATTCAAGTACTCATTTCTACTTGCATAGAACACCTCTTTGTAGTTCCTTTTCATCTTAGTCCCTGTAAACGCTGGCTATTTTTCTCTCTGTTGTGTCCCTTTTTTGTCTTGTTCTTTCTTTTGTCCCTTATCTCTCGGCCCCCCCGAGCCTGTACCTCCTTCTGGCTTTCTCTTTTTCTTCCTCTTCCTCATCACCACCCCTCCTCGTTCTGCTCTATCTCCCCTCTTCCTTTGCTTTTAACTCATTTTTTGCATTTGTCGGTAATGTCACGCTGCCCTGTTGCGAACGTCATCGTGTAATTGTGAGCCGTGTGAGGACAGGGTGTGTGTGCGTGTGTGGCAGAGGAAAAAGTTAACTGTGATCTGCACAGATGGAAGGACACCTGCTCTGTAATGGTGTTTTCAGATGCTCTTTCTCTTTCATGCCCTCGTGCAACCGCACAAACACACACACACACACATTTACTTCAGAGAGGCAAACCTGGGCACGACATGAAGGACCGTCCTCCTCCTCCCGTGGTGCAATGGAGGCCGAGTGACGGATGGGATGGGGAGAACTGGGAGAGAGATAAAACAACAGTGTGGAGCCATGGAGGCAGGTCCAAAAGGGGGGAGTCAGAGAGAGAAGTGGGGGACAGACAGGGAGTGGTTCACAAATTTGGCAAGTGAAGCTGGCTGTGATGAATCCAGCAGAGTGGCCTTATCTGTGTTCAGTTGTATGTTTCTCGTGTGGTGAGTGTGGTCTTGTGAGGCTGACAGGAGGAGTGAGGGGTGTGCTTAGGCCAAGAGGCACTCACGGTCCACCTCAGGGGCTGAGGCTGGACCTGAACCTGAGCTGTGATTGGATTCTGGTGATGCTGTGTTTGAGCTTTATTTAAATAACAGTCACAGAAAAGACTCCACATTGGAAGGATTAAAGGCGTCAAACGTGTAACCTTGAATGTGATGCAGGCAAGGGTATTTTATTACATTTTTTTGGCTAATGAGGAGCAGAGACAAAACCCAGTTGACAGACTTTGCAGCTGGTCTCACCACATACTGTACTAGTGTGTGATTGGCTGTTTTGTGGTGATAATACCCAGAGCACAGTGAGGCCATGGACGGTGCTCACCTGAACTGAATCACAATTAGACAAACACAACTGACCTTCATTTCACATCTTATTAACATAAGCATGAAATGAATAGTTTGACTTTTTTTGCTTCAACTTCTCATTATGAAGTAAATGCTGATTGCTAAGTGTAATGGCTATAGAACAGGGATGATAATTGCTGATCAATTTATCGGTCATCAAGAATTTGATCGATCATTAAAATGTAATCGATCTACTATTAAATGAACATCCTGAATATGCAGCCCTTAAGTAAGAACCCTATTCATCCAAAGAACCTTTTTAGAAGAAAGAGTTCTTCAATGGTTGTTGAAATCCCTGAAGAACTCTTTCATCAAGGGTTTGTCAAGGGTTCTTTGTACCATAATATAAAACAGGTCTCAATAGAACCCCCTGGGTTGATTCTAGATTTTTTTTAAAAACCCTTTAGAAAAGATAAAGGTTTTCGGTAGAACCCCCTGAGTGTGTTCTAGATAAAACCCTTGGAATATAAAAAGGTTCTCGAGAGAACTCCAACTCCAGGTTGTATGTTTTCAGAGCAGTGGGCTTTTGCTTTCAGGATAAAAGGCTTAACTTTACATTGACAGACAAACAGCTGATCAACTTACAGTGTAGGACTTGTCCTCATCCTTGTTATTGTCTATTTAAGATGTTGCGTGCATCCTGAGCTCCTGCAGAACTCCTGCAGCTCCTGCAGAGCTTCCCCGAGTCTGGAGAGATGGGGGCAGGGAGAAACAGCTCACTTCAACCACGTATAGATTGTATATTGAATAGAAGCTCAACCTATTTAATACACTGTCCATGGCTCCAACTCCCCATTTGGACCGCTGTGCTTTTTTTTTTTTTTTGAACACACAATTGCTGTATATTGCTGAGATTGGCTTGGGTGGCTGGTAACTTTCTGGATTCACTGCTGGTTCCTGAGGAGCCCCACTGCTCTCTACAAATATATGGATTGAACAAATGGTAGATTCTGCTACGATTTTGTTGAGTGGAATCAATCTTCTCATTTAACCTGTGAAACTGAATAAGTGTACTTCCCAAAATGTTTTGGGAACTTTTGCTTTAAGGACTTTTACTGAACTAGTGCAACTCACGTAAGTAAGCAGACTCCATAAATCTGAATGGCTCAGGGCTGTTGCCGTCCCAATTCAGTTTTTACGTAAGAATATTGCTCAGTGTTTTTTAAAGTAGACATTTGGTATCAGCGAGTTAATAATTAAAGTTTGCATTGACTATGAGGGTTTCAGTCTTCAATGAAAATGAGGCAGACTGGGAGGAGTAGTAGGAGTAGGAGCAGGCAGGGTGAATTTTCAAACAATACGTCAGTTCTCAGAGGAGATAGGGCAGCACAGCCCAGCAGGCAAACACACAGCAATGCCTGTTAGCAGCGGTTCAAATGAGGTTCCTGACACCATGCATGTCAATGAGCAGAGGCTGAAACCCAAAGAGACACACACATACACACACACGCAGGCACAGTGAATACATAAGAATGCACGCACAGAAATTATGGTAACTCACAGAAATACCCACAATTACATGCGTACATCACTATCTCATTTTATTCACTTACGAGGGGATTCACTATAACATAGCCTACAGGTGTCATTAACATTTCAAACATGGAAAATTATGCAAACACCCCGCCAAGCTGTGGGGGCAAGCATCTCTGCTCATTTAACACACTCCTCCAGCCACTCAGACGGAACCGCTTTCTCATCCGTCAGTGTTACATGGCTTTACGAAAACAAACATCTTGTCAACATTGTGCACTCTCACATTTACATTAACACACACTCACTCAGACAGGCGGGTGGGAGGGAGGAGGGGAGGGCAAGACAGACGAAAAATAGCACAGCTAATACAGCTGAGGAAAAACAATTTTAGGGAAAAAAACACACATGCATCAACATCTCACACATGAAAGATGGTATCAATGAACATTTTCTGCTCCCATCATCTTTTCTGACCCTCTTGGATGGACTGTCCAGCCGTGTGCCCGGCAAAACCAATCTGCTCTTATTTCATTTCATCCCAATCTGTTCTTTTGCTAGGCTGAACTGACCGTACACTGTAAAAATAGACTATTTGTTTTAACTTTTTTTTTTTTTTTTTTTTTTTTTTTTTTTTTTAAGTGTCTGGGCAGCCTTAAGATTTTAAGTGGAATGAGTGGTAAGTTTGTAAAAATTCAGAATAAATCAAGTTTTCTAGTCAAATAAACTTATTTAATCAAGATATTAAAGCGATATTCCACCGCTGAATAATAGTCCACTCAATATGTACTCACCACTATGCCGATGTGAGGATGGGTGAAGATCTGCAGTTCACAAAACAATTCTGGAGTTTCAGCAGAAAACATGGTTGCAGCTAATGGCAGTAATTAGAGACCAAATGTAAATATAAAAAAAACATTAAAGCAACAGTAAAATTTAACCATAAAAGATGCCATTTATGCCATGTTTTTAGCCGAAATGTGAACTGTAGCATGTAGCAGGTAGCATGTAAACATGGTGTCGATCTCGTGATATTTTCACACATGCATCCATTAAGAGATATACAAAGTCTCACAAGATCGACACCATGTTTACATGCTACCTGCTACATGCTACAGTTGACATTTCAGCTAAAAACATGGCATAAATGGCGTCTTTTGTGGTTAAATTTTAATGTCGCGGCTTGCGGACACTTGGATTACACCACACGAGACATTTTGTGTTTGTTTTGTGTTCTTTTTTTAACATTTTATCCGTGGTCTCCATTCACTGCCATTATACCGGATTTGGCTGCAACCCTGTTTTCTGCTGAAACTCCAGGATTGTTTGGTGAACTGAAGACCTTCACCCATTCTCACATCGGCATAGGGGTGTGTACATATTGAGTGGATTATCATGTTGAGGTGGAATATACTTTTAAGTTGAACAAACAGCTCTTCACTCACTCCGATGAACATACAAACATCTTTGAGTTCCTCTCAAATTTCCTCATTTTGAAAGGTCAGTTTTTCATTTCACACAAAGCACTTACAGCTGCAGCTGCTCCTCTTGGAGCTACTTTGTACAAGAATCATCACAAAGACAATATGTGAAACTGCTCCCTGTGAATTTATTAAATCTTAAGTGTAAGGAGATAGAGACTGAATATAATACGAACCTTCATCATAGTTTGCAGTTTTTCCATTACTGCAAATTTTACCTTGAAGTGTTTTAGACACACAGCAATTTTCCAGCATATGGTTTTAAAAAAAGAAGGGTCTCAGTAGAGTTTGAACTCAAACAATGCATGCTGGGAAAATCAAGTAAATATTTTTCCTCTTACCTGTAGGGCTATTTATTCATCTAGCATAGACAGTTTTGGTGTGAGTTGCTGAGTTTCAGCTATATCGGCTATAGAGATGTCTGGGCGCTCAGCTTGTGGTGCTCAGAGCAAGAAGAAGAAAGTAAAAAAGCATTTGGAAAATTCAAAACCAATGCCTCTTTCCAAAAATCATGACCCTGTTACTCAATCCACAGACCTTGTTGTGAGCAGTAGAAAGAAAATATAGCTCCAGTAGATTCTGCTGCATAAAGAAAGTAGTTCCTACTTGAAACTTCTCACAACCAGGTCTGTTGATTATCTTGTGTAACCGGGTCATGATTTTTGGAAAGAGACACTGGTTTTGAACTCTTCAAAAGTTTTTTTTTTTGTTTTTTTTTTTGTACTTTGAGCACCACAAGCTGAGTGCCATTTAGTTCCATTATATTTGAGAGAAGGCAGACATTTCTATGGCCGATATCTCCAAAACTCTACAATTGACACCAAAACTATCTAGATGGATAATCAGCAAAAAAAAAAAAAAAAAAAAAAAAAAAAGAAAGAAAGAAAAATGAAAAATCAATGGGTAGCACACAAATGATGAATTACATTTTTATATTAATCAACTATTAAATGAATTGCCAACTATTTTGATAATCCATTGATCATTTTAAGTAAACTGAATATCTTTGGGTTGTGGACAAAAAAAGAAGACATTTCAGGATCTCACCTCAGGCTCTGGAAAGCATGCTAACATTTTTCACCATTTACTGACATTTCGTGGACCAACCAACTACTAATCTATTAATTAAGAAAATAATCGACAGATTGATTGATAATGAAAATAATCGTTGATTGCAGGCCTAGATCTCACTAAATTTCTGTATGTTTTTTTACAGTGTTGTGTATGTGTGTGTGTGTGTGTGTGTGTGTGTGTGTGTGTGTGTGTTTGCGTGTGCCTTTATGTGTATGTGTGTGTGTCCATCACAGCCGGTGGAGGTCTATGTGCAGGGAGCTCAGAATATGAGGTAATCAATCACATCATACTGCCTTAGATTAGAGCCACATCGATCTGGTCTCAGCTCTGACAAACAGCCTGACCTAGAATACATCCACCTGGACAGGACACACACACACACACACACACACACACACACACACACAGCTCCTCTTCTTTTCACTGCATTTCTACCTCTCCACATAGCACCCTCTCCCAGGAGTGTACACAACCACCACATACACACATACCAGGAATATTTACAGAGAACCGCAGCCTCACACAGAGCAGCTCCCTGTGCAGTAAACATCCAAGGTGGGATGATTTTCCCCCGTGGGTGGCTCTTCATTTGTATGCTCCTTTCACTGTCCATCACCTCCGCTGCCCCCGTCCACCAGAGCAAACACTCGCAGCCACACACGTTCTCGTCATTCTCAACAGGCTCGGGAATGTCATACATATTTCTACCTGTGAGTGTGTGTGTCTTCTTTCTATTGGCTGCATGCACTAATTTCATTTATTAATGCTGTGTATCGTCCCAATCAATGGTCGGTAGTGTGATGAAGGTCCTTGCCTGAGGGGAGATAGAGCAAATGGAAAAAGCCTCTGAGATGTGCTGTGTTCACAGAATCATTAAGTCTGAGCTCAGGCCTGTGTGTGTGTGTGTGCATGTCTGTGCATGTGTGTGTGGATTGTGCTTAACAAGTAATCATTAGTGCTGGATATGCAGTGAAGGTGTCAGAATGTTATCCAGGTATTGTTTGAAGATCTCTGGCTGTCGACTCTGTAGTGCAGACTGGAGGAAATCAAAGCCCCGAGCATCTAAAGTATGTGTGCATGTGTATGTAACTGTGTGCGCGTGTATGTGCGAGAGAAAGAAAGAGAGAAAGTGTGTGTGTGTGTGTGTGTGTGTG
>JAJHUR010123023.1:0-11575 GCA_027495735.1 Lutjanus campechanus | reverse complement strand
TATAAATAGGCTATTTAAACCAGAGAAAGTGGTAGCTAATTGCAATGCAGCTTTAATTTTTTTTCCAGAGCTACTTTTGTGGAGAGTGAAGGGGGCTGGCGTTGCTTGCTTTTAGCACTGAATGTGGCTTTTTTTCATGGGTATCTAAGTTATTACCTGTCATTCTCTGAACTCCTTCCACCCTTGGCCAGACATGTTTTGTAACACCATTCGGTGTTAATGGCTTCACCGTGCTTATTTGTTTTAAAGCCTTAGTATATAGCATATAGCCCATATAGCACTTCGCGCACCTGGTTTATCTACGAGTTGCGGCTTGGTGAAGGTTGCAGCAGCTGCCATTCTCTCCCTGCTCCTGTCTCTCTCTCTCTTTCTCTCCTTTATCTCGCTCTGTCGTTAGACTCCTGCTCCGTTTGCTGCTACACGCGGCTCACTCGCTCGTCTGCTTGCTCCGGCTTGCGCGCCTCGGCGCTTCGCCAATGCGGTGACGTCACGCGGCGACGTTAAAAAAAAAAAATCTCATCCAAGCGCAGTATAGTACCGTTTTAAATGCCTCAGTACCCTGGTACCAATTTAGTACCGGTATACCGAACAAGCCTATTACAGCGTCAATGAGGGAAGCTGTGTGAACAGCACAATCTGCAACCCCCATCCTCACCAAACCATAACAATGCATTAAACATGCCTGAGATTCAAAGTATGATGATTATAGGACTGTTCAGTTAAGAAATCACAAAGAACACATGCTAATCCTGTCACTTAGAAGTCAACAAAACGATGATTAAAAGCAGCAGATGTTGAATTTGTCTCCTGCCTTACTGGTAGGCTGAAACTCTAACTGAACATGTGCAGTGAGTGTCATCACTCTAGCATGTTTCTGAATGGACAAATAAGAGTTGTTCCAAGTGTCCTCTGTTGCAACCGTCCCAAGTCTACCCTATTCTTTGCTTCACCAAATTAAAAAAAAAAAAAAGCTACATCATATAATATGTCCTCATTCAACACAGAACCCCTCTCACAAAAACAAGAAGAAACACTCACACGAAGAAAAAGGCTGTTGATTCAAGCATACACATATAGGAGCCCAAAACAATCATTTGTAAATAAGCGTGTGACTACCAAGACATAGAAGTGCACATAAATACACACACACACACACACATAAATGCACACACATCCTGCAGATCTCCTGTGTGCCTCTGTGCCATGCTTTAGGAAGGAACTATACCCATAACACAGTGGTTGTTTCCTGCCTACAGAGGCTTTAATAGGCGGCAGGTAGCTGACTCACCAGGCAGGCTGCGGATGTCTTCCCTCAAATGTGACTCTTACAATAGGCGCTTAGTGTGTTTGAAGGTTAACAGGCAGATCTCACTGTACTGTACGAGGCTGAACAATAAAATCAGTGAGACAGTTTTTACTGTAGTGCTCTGCATGTATACTCTGTACCCATAGAGACCACATTTTATTTTCTGAGTAAATGGAACTGCAGCTAAAGCGATTAAATGACGTTTTAAATGGAAATAATCTACCAAGTGAGAGAGCAAAAGTTCACCAAAGAAATTAGAATTCAGGATAATGTGGCAACACCAAATACAGGTCATTTATTACATTAATATTTTGATTTGATTTGGATTTGTATGTCTTCTCTTTGTCTGCTCACACATAATGGCTCTTTTAGCTAACACAAACCAGATCTTCCTTGAAATGCATCACTTTCTTTCAGCCAGAGGAAGGATTACCTGAAAAAATGTGTCAAGAACCTTCATAAAAATTGGTACATCAATTACCAAGAAAAAGTTCCAGATCTTAATATACTGATTTTAAAATATTTTACGCGTTATTCCAAGTTGCTTAAATGATAAAAACAAGTGCCTCTGTTTTGGCTTGCAGCTGGCAGGACTCAGCCTGGTCTCTGGGTTTGAGGCGATGCCTGTAGCCTCGTCTACCCAGACCCAGATGGGAGGCAACAGCTCTGGCTCAGCCGTCGGCCTGCAGTCAGGAGTCCAAGTGCTGCCTGGCCTCAGCAGTTATCACCAAATCCAAACTGGAACCCAGAGAGAAACTCGATTCAGGCCGGATGGCCAGACACAGAGGTGGGCTGGCTGCAAGTCCTGTGTGTTTGTTCCTCTCTCCAAAAAGCCTGTTGCCTCCAACCTCAAAACCTCATTCAGTGTACGCTGAATACACCAATGAGGCAGCAGGATCACTCGGACGTGTTCAGCGATTTTGCAAATAAAAGCTTTATGATTGTCATCGATTTGTTTCATGTGTGAATCCGTCATGTCTGGAATTTAAAAAGTAAGGTAAAAATTCCACTGTGTTTAAGTGATAACAGACGCACGTCTGACCAGAGCTCACAACCTGTGCTGGAGTTTTATTCTTCCTCTGTCGTCATCTTGAATCAAAATGCTAACATGTCTGATTGTGCAAATATATGATTTTCATGCATACGTATATTGTTGTATCTGTTGCTCCAGTCATTCCAGAAAATTCATTGCAAAAGAATCTTTGGCAAATAGGCAATTTATTAATTAAAAATAAATAAATAAATAAAAATAATTGTGACACTTTTCTGTAAAATCTATGTGAAACTGTGTTTGTATGCAAAAAAGACTGCATGGCACTTAAGATTCAATGGTGATCTAAAGTTTTGACAATTCTGTTACCAAGTTCGAACAGTAGAATATCTAATCTGAGCTTAATGCTCCATATTTGGACTGGAATCATGGCCAAGAATGATCTGAAACTCTTGTTTACAATGGATCTATTCCTGTCTCTGTGCTGCACTTGACGGATGATGTGCTCATGAATTTTGGGCTTCTTGACTTTATATGTTGAAAACACCTAAAAAAAATAAAATAAAAAAAAAAGTCAACCTGTGTCCTGGAAATGAAGGAGACAGAAATGTTTGTACATCATTAAACTGTTGTCATTATTACGTTGAGGTGACAATGTAAAGCTTGCCTGGATTACGTCCATGTTGTTTCTTTGAAACAACTGATTTGTGCTGGACTCATTAGGAGGTGGTTTGGGTGGACGGTGGCCGTACAAAGTGCAGGACTCCTGCAGCCAAAAAGCACTGTGGTTAAGGGAAGGAAAGGCTGTGGTTTGGGGCAGGTTTAGGTCATCTTTAGGGCTCATGAAAGATAATCAAGTCACTGCTGACTTTTGAATAACGCTGCAGTCACAGTGAGTGGACAGTGTCCTCAAGATTGTCCATTTTGGTGGAAAACAAATGAAATATGTCACCGGTGAACATTTTATTGATTGATATTTTTGTGACTTGTATGGTCATTAACAATCAATCAACAATTTCTCATTGCATTAATAAAAATATAGCTAATCTCATTTACCTCAAAATGTGTTTGCTGTTTCAAATGAGTTCTTCATGAACACTTCTTGGGGACAGGGCTGAGCAGTTTGTGTGTTGAGCATGTTTTTTTTTTCAATAGCTTTTTCTCAGAGGTGGAAATACAAACTCAAGTAGAAATACTGTTACTGAAATATTAAGTAAAACTACTGCTGTTAAAAGAAACTAAAACACAAAGTATAAAGTATTCTTTGTATTGTTTAATACATTATCAGGGTTTCTGTTTCTTCACATCCTGTCTTAATCAGGTGTTCCCAAAGACTGGTTTGGGACCCACAGGTGGGTCACAGATTTTAATTTGGGTCCCCAAATAAATAAAATGCTATAGAGGAAATTCTGCATATTTTAAATTCATATCTGCAGTATGCCTTTTATAAAGCATTTAAATGTGTATATTTTTTAGTGATGGTAGGAAAAAAGAACCTGTTGCAGCGCTAGAATGTATTTCAGTTTTAACGTGTATATGTTTGCAATAAAATACATCAAGATAATACAGGGAGCTGCATAAATGGTCAGAAACATTAATTTATGCACAAATGAACTATTACCAGAATTTATTGTTGAGGCTTATTGTGACTTGAGTCGAAATGGTTTGTCATTTCAAAAAACTGGGTCCCCAGGAAAACAGTTTGGAAAACACTGGTTTAAATAACTTAAATAATTGGGTGTTTGTGATCAGATAGCCTTGGCTACAAAATGCAGATGACAGGTTTGGATATTAAATTTAAGGTAACTTAGCAGATTACTTAGTGTAACATGTGCTAAAATACAAGTAAAGTACCCAAAATAATTTAATTACAGTAATCAGAGTGCTATTTCTCATGATTCAACTAAGACTGAAGGATGTGAAGTCAAAGCCAATATGCTGGACAATTCAAGTGTCTCTCTTTAGTAGGTTAT
Organism: Lutjanus campechanus; assembly: GCA_027495735.1. Classification (NCBI taxonomy): domain Eukaryota; kingdom Metazoa; phylum Chordata; class Actinopteri; order Lutjaniformes; family Lutjanidae; genus Lutjanus; species Lutjanus campechanus. The sequence goes on along the minus strand of JAJHUR010123023.1, from coordinate 7,305 downwards.
ATTTTCACACAGACCACTGCATACATAGTGTAAGCACATGCACAACCCTGCCAAAGTGCATCTGGTTCTACTGTTTACATTTAAAGAAGTGTTAAAGGTAGAATGAGTAGGATTAGTCTGAGCTGTTTGTACAGACGCCACCACATACTTCTTGGGTCATGACTGAGGACTGACAGGGATTATGTTTATATCAGTCCATATCTACTTTTTAAGGAAAATGTTGCATATTATGCATTTAATTTCAAAGAAGAAAATGTCAGTATTATTACCAGTAGGTAGTAGGTTTTCTGGAGATGGAAAACATGAAAAGCAAAAACAGCAAGCAATTCTTGCTGGTGGAAATGTGACTGGGGGGGTGGAGGGTGGAAGTGGGGAGTGGTGCTCATGGCTGAGAGAGAGATTAAAGAAAGAAGGAAACAGTCACAGTAAGAGGAGGATGACAAGAGACACATAAATGGACAGGGGTCGAGAGATAGCTAGCTGGTGAAAGAGAAAATATAGAGGAGGGAAAAAAATAAATCAAAGAGGAAAAGAATCAGAAAAAGGAAAGCGAGGCCTGGCTTTATTATATCCTAATATGCCTTCCATACTCAGCCAGCGAGCAGAAGAGTGCCGAGACATAATTATATCCCCTCCCCGGGCCGTCTCCCTGTATTAGCGTCTCCTCTAGTTCACTGGCTGCGACAGAGACAAATGAGAGAGTTTTTCCAGCAGATCATTCTCATCCGTTACTGCCAGTTCCATGTGATAGATCGTCGGAGCTAAAGCGGGGCAATAGATCACGGCGTAAAAGAGACTCGCTAGCGTACCCCAGTGGAGCGCAGCTTTACAGATCATCGCCCACCTAATGCACACGTGGGTTAAGAGTCAAATCCCGTTAGTTGTAGTGCCCCCCCCCCCTTCCCAACCTTCCTCTGCTGCCCCTCTCCCATCATCTCTCACATCCTCTGCTCCCGATTAAACTGGAATAAATGGAGCAATTGTCCAATTGACCCCACAGTGTTACAGTGTCACAGGTTCTACTGCTACTGTGGTGTTTGGTATGAATATGCTGCCTGAAGCGATTACCAGAAGGCTCTTCATTCAACTCTTATAAGCTGCTGTGTGACAGATGATGATTTTGAAGGCTGCTGAATGCAGTGTTGTGTACCATGTGCAACTTTTACCACAAAATTCTGTAGGTGCCAAGTGTGGAAGTCTTTAATACACAGGTAGGTAGGACTGACTAATTGAATCTGGTTCCAAGTTGGTAAAACATAAAGATTCATCAAGTCCTTTGTCTTTTCTCTACTTTCATCAGGAAGGAACATTGTACAAACAGCCCAGTGTCACAACAGCTGATGTGCACAAATTGTCAATTTTTTTATGACGGCATGAATTTCAAAGTAATAAGGGTGACAGTAGTATGAAAAGCAACAAAGTCTGTAGAGAAGAATGCATGGGTGCGGCAAACAGGACTTTTAGATCGGAGACTGGGTTCAGTTTTCGTGTGAGACCAGAAGTCAATTTTGAACCAAGAAGTAGTTTTGGTGCCAAAACCCAACCAACTTGTTTATTTTGAAAGCGTGACTGGACTTTATTTAATATTGCTTACTTGCTAACGCAGAACAAGAGCGACGGAGGGTAATACTAATAATAGTTTGAAAGTTATGCTAGGTGTCACAAAAAAATGGAAAACAAAGCATGCATGGAGCAGACAGAGCTGGGCAGAAAGTCAGAACCAATTGCACACTTTTCAAAATAAAACAGACAATTAAACACCCTGTGCAGACTTTGGATTGTAAAAATAAACCAAAAAAAAGAAGGAAAAAGAAAAGTATGTAGCCTACTTATCCATTAAAGAAACACATCAATCGAGTAAAAATAACACAGACAACTTGAGCAAGTCAACAAAATCAGGCTGGCAAAACGCTCTGCTGCTAACGAGAGAACAAAATCACATCACACATTCAACGTCACAAGGCCATGCCCAGTGGAATCAACCTACAGGTTTCTTATCAAGTCAGCTGATATTGTACTTTAAAGGTGCGTGTGAAAAAAATTTTCAGTTATTTTAGCTGGAGACTGAATCTTGTTGGGACAATTGCCAGATTTACCTGGTGGTTGCTAATCCAGATTTGCTCTCTGCAAGCCAACATCTGTGTTTACGCTCAGCCAGAGGTGGTTTCCTCCACGCTGTATTTCTCTGTATTACTATAAAATGCTGCTGAAGTAGATTTTAGTCAGTGAAATTAACAAGGCATCATTGCTTTGACAGGAATTCACGAGGACAATCCATCTGTATGGAAATAGAAAGAGCAGGTTGCTGTATTTTGCACACTTTAATATAATAACTTTGAACCTGTGCAGGCCGCGCGCGCACACACACACACACACACACACACACAAGATCCAGCTGAGAAAGGAAGACAGGTTTATTTTCATTACGTTACATTACGTACTATTATTAACACCAACGCTGACACTGTTAGTCTGTTCTTGAAGACGGAGTACAGTAGGCAGTATCAGATAACAGGCTCATTGTGTGTGTAACAGGAGTTCAGAGTCAAGACTGATTGGAACTGGAGCTCATTTATCATGAGACAAATGGAAAGGTGGAAGTGTTACTGTTCTACTGTTAGCTGTTTCTATAAATGTACATTAATACAGATGTTCAAACTCTAATTAGACTATGTTTTTAAAAAAAATAATTATTCTTTCTATATATTAGGGAAGCACATTTTAAGCCAAAATGCTATTCCCTATTCACTGGGCACTATTCGACTATTATTGGAAGATTGGATGTTTATTTGAGTCAGTAAACAACCTGTCACTCTGAAATAAAATACATCAGGGTCTGCAGATGTCCTGCTGGTGATGTTGGTGATACTACCTGGGCCTGTAATAACCTGAGATCTGGTAAAATCACGTTATTTCCAGGCCAAAATAAATAAATAAATGAAACAAACAAGGAAGAATAGATTTTAAAAGACAAAACGATAGTCACATGAACTATTCGATTTTTAAAACTTTAATGACTATTCAAATATTCAAAAATCATGAGCTGAATGTCATTATTATGTCACTGTATGAGAGATTTTCCTACTCAACCCAAACAAACAGCTCTATTTTAAAAACAGAAAGAAATTGACAATCAACAATTGTTCTTACTTGAATAAACACAATTTCCTCTTTAATTTGATACCAACTATGTGGCATTTGTAGCTTTTTACACCGAGTTTGATTCAACATATTTCTAAAAACACCAGACAAAACAACAAGTAGCACTAAAACTGCTGTAAAGTGGAGTGATGGAATAAATCTCAGAAGAGAAAATAACACAAAATCTCAGGACTGTTTTTTCCATATTTGAATACACTGGGGATGATTTTAAAAAGACAGGCTTTCTGGGGTTCTGTAGTGAAATACAGAACAAGCACTCTGGTGTGTCATGGGGTCTAGAGGGTTAAATGAGGGTTAAGTGTTTCTCTGACTTGAACCTTTATGGCTTTTTAAGTAAATGAAAAAAAATGAAAGTGATCAGACTATATTAGAGTCTGCATGCTCCTAAAGACTATGTGACTAAAACTGTATCATATCATAGTATTTTACACTTGTTTATTTGTGGTAATCATTACTATAAACCCAACAAAGGAGGCAGCCATCACTGCTGCAGTACAGTGAAGTGTTTAGCTCATGTCTCAATCAGGCTTGGTGAATAGACGTCCCTAAATAGCATAATGCTTCTTTATATGCTGCTAGTAACACAGCGAATTAGCACTGCTGCACAACATTACAGATTTCAATTAATTCTGATCAGCACAGATGTTGCATCACTCTCGCGCGAGGCAGGCTCATTTTTATGTAAATTGAAGCTGTTAGACCAAGAGGAGAGAGGGACACTTGGAAACTGTGAAATGGACAAAATGATGCCTATGGAAGGTTTCAGTTAATTTACAGAGTGATAGTTTTACCTTACGCTGCGTGTTTTGAAAATTAATTAAGGAAACTGAAGCTTTTGGTAATAAATGGGGTTATAATTCGGTGTTTTGTCCTTGCTGCGCGCACTAATTGGAGCGCTTCAGACACGTCCTTTCCCATACAAGCTAAAAATAAGACAAGTGATGCTGTAATGCAAGGCTGGGATGACTTTAAAATGAGACACGAGACAGGGACGTCCACCGTTGTCATTCAGTTCCTAACAGAAGCCTTGACAGGAACCCTGAGAGCTCACAAGGGTCAAAACGTCCGTGACCTCCCGCACCCAAACAGGATACGCTCAAAGAAGGATGAGGGCTCCTGTAAACCTGGCCCGCTTTTTCTGTAAAATGTGTCAAAGGACTCATTTTTCTTTTCTTTCTCCTCACAGAGGTGTGGGAACCGAGGCCGCAGCGATGACAGCAAATGTGGCATCAGTTGGTTCGATGAAGTCACTCCATTGTTCACTTTGATAAATCGCTCAGATGGTTGTGACCTCTTCAGACTGGGCTTCCTACTATGACTTTGATGTATGAATGTGTGAAAAACAGGAGGGGGATATTTCACTCTTTTATTTTGACAGCTTCCCTCGTCAGACGCTGAAAACTGAACTTGATTCCCCAGAGACGGAAGAGTCTTGAAAAACACGACCAGTGAATGGATGGAAATGATGTTAGTGGATCAATATTCAGTTTGCAGTAAACACTCGTTGGTTAACTCGGGAAAGCTGCAAAACTTTTAACATTTCTCTCGGTTTCTATGAGACGATATGGACTAGACAAACATATGGAACTCAATCCTGGGGACATGGGATGTTACCTTTAGTATTTTGAAGATGTGCATTGTTTTAGAATAATATTATAAAATGATTTATTTATTTAGTAATATTTATTCAGTAACAGTTATTGACTTTTGTTTGTTATGCTGTCCCTCCAGGAAGCTGCAATGTTACAATCACAACGATTGATGCAACTTCAACCAATCCTTATGAATTCTGCACAACCTATGAATTTTGTCCAATCACTGCAACTTTTCTGTAAATCTGACCAATCATCGTAGCTTCTCTATTATTTTTTGCGGTTTTCTTCTCACCAAAATAAGTTGCCTTTGAGTCAGGCATTTTAGGCTGCAACAATCGCCAAAAAAAGCCAGCAAAACCCTGGATGGACTGTTTAGACATAGAACCTTGGCCTACCTTGACTCAATGTAGATTGTCGGGCAAGTTACTGAGGAAGAGTCATAGGTTACTTTCTACATTTATACCTTTAAAAATCATATTACTGTACTTATTACTTGGTATCAACAGTGATTAGGTACATTACTCATATTACCGTAATACTTTTGTACTTTGTCGGCAGCCTAGTTGTGGCCTCCCAGGAAACTTTTGTTGTTTGCTGTCCAGAGATAATGAAACAAAGTAACCAAACAAACTCAAAATGATCGGCCTCTGGGTTAGTTTTTTGGCTAGAGGCTGATGTGACTTGCCCTGACCTGCTACAGCTACACGTCATCATAAAAGCCTACAGAGGTCGAGAGGTAACTCAGTCACTCAGTTACTTGATTAGTAATTAGAATATTATTACAGTTTTGGAAATTGTAATCTCTTACACTACATATTATTGAGTAAAGTCATAATAATGCAGTAATATATATTATTGCCCAACACTGGTGCAGGTGTCACAGATGTTGTTCAGTCTCTGTATTTCAGTGTGAGACAGGGAGAATGGAACAATTTGCAATGCAACACATTTTTATTAAATATGTATTTATTATACAAAACTGCAGCTGGTTGTCGTCACAATGACTTGTGTGTGTTGAAGAAGGCGACAGAAATGTGTATGAGCGTCTGGTATACACATGTATGTTGTGAACTATCAGTTTCTTGTTCATGCTGAAGAACAGCGTTGTATCGTCTGTTTTGATGTGGCTGCTTACAGGGACAGTTACAACCATCCTCAACAGAACATCATGTGCTGGTTATTGAGATACTGACCTTGACAAATGCTATCCATGTCACTTAGAAGTCAACATCAGTATGATTCACATGGAAAAATCTTTTTTTTTGTAATGTTATTTTAGAAATGCAGCAGCAGATGTTGAGTGTGTCTTCTGTCTTCCCGTAATAAGACCAGCCCCTGTTGCAACTATCCACAGTCCACCCTATAATATGCCTCACAAAACTTTTTTTTTTTAAAAGCTGGATCACATTATACAGTGTGTCCTATTTTAGTACAGAAAAAAAAACTATAAAAATCTTCTTCTTTTTACCTGAGAGAACCTACTATCTTTCCCTGAGTGTCGTCTTTGTGTGCTGCCTTTGCCTAATACCTCGACTAGCAGCGAGATTCACCACAACAGGTGTAGAGGTCAACAGCGAGGTCACAGCTTTCACATTTGGCTTGCTAAAGACTGGCGACAAGAAACCTGCGGCAAGAAAAGAATCCAGGATACTAAAGGATGTGATTTATCACCTCTGCCAGACTTCTGCCAAGACTGTATGAAAAACGGCCAGGAGGGATAGAAAACACAGTCTGTTGTCAATATTTTAATCCCAGCGTGTCCACAGAGTGTCATGCTGTACTCTGCTTTTCATACTTTATTACACAGAAATGCCAACAAAGGCCGTAAATATCAACTTTTGTCCTTTTCTTAATATAGCTGCTAGGTTGCTAAAAATTCAGACAGATTTTACAGAGAAAAAGAAGGAATGGTTAACCTAGTATTGACATTTTTATTGAGCTGTTAACCTTTCTAACCAAGAATTTTAGAAAAATGGTGTGAAGGAGTAAAATGTTAAAATGCAACAAAGGTAATACTAAAAGAATAAGATCAAATAAATATCTGGCTCAGGTTGAAGAGCTTTTGTTTTCTTTCTTTCTCTCTTTCTGTCTTGAGCTGTCACGTTCTTAAGAGCAGGACGGACATGAGATCACTGTGACCTTTGACCACCAAAATCTAATCACTTCATCTTTGAGACCAAGTGAACACTTGTGTCAAGTTGTGTCTAGTACTGACAGTTTTATTAAGCTATTAACCTAACAGAGTTTTACAAATGTTTAGTACACTATAAAAACAAATGCTCACGTTAATTAACTGTAATAAGTGCCGAAAAATGACATCTTCAACTTTTAAGTTTAAGCTTCACCAAACATGAAATAATTATTTTTTATTCTTTAAATTTAATCAGTTCTGTCCTGTAATTTAAAAAAAATAAGAGAGAAAACTCATGATTTTAGATTTTCATGTTTTGAATCAAACTCTTAAAACTTTGGAATGTTTTGAAACTTTGAAAGTTTTGAGATAAACTAAACAAAGTTTTGCTGACCTATAATCTTTACGTTACATGCG
>JAJHUR010123020.1:0-23138 GCA_027495735.1 Lutjanus campechanus | reverse complement strand
CACAACTGACTTTTTCCTGAAAAAGAGATGAGAGTTTGTTATTCAGCATCATTACTTATCAATAAATAATGAAGTTTCCTTTTCTCAGGGCTGCTTCACTCAAGTTTTGGCTCCTTAAATTGCTGGAATGTAACTAAGTACATTTACTCAGTAAGAGTATTTAAGTACAGTTTTGTTGTACTTGTATTTTATTTGAGTATTTCTAATTACTGGTACTTTATTATTCTATCAGTTTATATTGACATCATTGTGTTTCTATGGCAACCCAGAACAGACAAAACAACCACTGGATCTACATGCAGCCTTTTGTGTTTGTTTTTTAGTTTTTCAGCAGCTGTAGTTTCTCCTAAACATCTGGAAGGGGAGAGTGAAGCGAGCTGTGTTCAGCTGGTTACGATCTACAATCTCACCACTAGATGCCACTAAATCCTACACACTGGTCCTTTAAAGGGAAATAAGAAGTACCTGAAACTAACTCTTATTTTTCAGTTTGTCTCCAACGTCTCATTAAGGAAAGTCCTCGTTTGACAGCCGAGTGAAGTTCAGGAGGTTCTGTGTGAGTATCGATCAGCTCCGTCTACTCGTATTGATCAACCTATTAACACTGATCAGAAGAGGAGGACAGTAAAGCAGAGATTGATCAGCTCCTGGGGACTCGAGGGGGACACAGCAGAGGGATTTAAACTTCACAGGGAGCCAATCGTCTTCTTTCTTTCTTTGTTTCTGACAGTGAAACACTGAGTCCTCTGCTGGACGTGAACATGTACAGACGTCACCGGACTCTTCATCTGTGGTGTGTGAAGACTGTGAATGAGGAAAAACTTCTTTATATTATGGTTACACTTAAAACACTTTAAATAAATGAAATGCTCCTCGTACCTTCAGTATATTATTAAGAGTTCACAGCAGGATTGTGAATAAACTTCATGATCATTTCTTCCTGATGTGACTCTGACAGCTGATTGTTGATCATATGAACTGATCACCTGTGTGTTGTTGCTGTTGTGTTGTTGTGTGTTTTCGGCCTGGTGATGGATCAGCAGGTGGTTATCAGCTGCTCATCAGCAGCCTGTTACAGGCTCCATTCAGATGCTCATATCAGTTAATTAGCACCGACTGAAATCTCTCCCAGTAATCTGCCTCCATTCACGTGCTAAAGCAGCCGTCCCTTCACTTAAGTAGTTGTTATTTCCTTTTGTCTTTAACGCCACTTAGATGCAAAACATCCACATGCCAGGAATTGTGATGCATCAGGAAAAGGATTTGGTTTTTTAGTTAAATCTACAGTTGGTGTCACTTATCAGAAGATAATGTTCTCTTTGCTTTTACACATCAGGGTTGATGGGTTTGAATTTATTTTAGTTTATTAGCCAATAAAGTGAATATACATGCTATATATTATTCCTGGTCATCAGATTGATGCTGTTACAGAGAGTAACTACTGATATACGCTGCTTTCCAGGAAATAAATGCTGCAAATTTAACATAAAAATGCAAGAAATTGCTCATTTCTGACTTTTTGAGGCTTTTATTGTGAAATCCAAAGTCAATTTCCTTTGCTCGTGCCTGTAATTCCTCACCTGAATGATGCAGCTGATAAACAGTCATTGTTCAGAAGCTTTTAAATGTCATATCTCCCTGTTTTTTTTTTTTTTAATTTTATTTTGGTGATGTGTATCATGAGCTGACATATTTCCTCCCTGCTGGAATCCTTCGCCGCCGCAGACGCCTGCGAGTCCTAATGGAGTCGGTTCAGCCATTAGCCGAGCAGATTGATTCATTACGCTAATGTGAGTCTAACCCTGTTGGCCCTGTTGAAATGCGTGCAATATGACACTCCTCAAATTTGTTCTAACACATGCCCTGGGGAGCCAAACACAGCCGCTGCTAATGGGGGAGGTGGAGCCAATTATGCAGAGAAGAGCTGACTGTCAACAGATATTAGGACAATATCTGCTCTGTGTGCTATCAGCCGGCCCGCCTCCTCAAACACAAACCAACTCACAGCTTCTCCTCGAGCTGCTCCCCTCAGTCTGTGCAGAAAGAGCGACTGGAGGAGGTGAATTAAAATGTTTCCCGGCTGAAAAGAAGATTTCCAGCGATCCTTTTGAGGAAAATGTTTTAGGCTCATCGTTAAGTGTCCGTAAAGTTTAAAGATTTATTGACCAAAATGTCAACTGCAATGAAATATGTCATCTTTTTGAGCTCTCTGTTAAGTTAAAGTACTAATACAACTTTGTTAAAGGGACAGTTCACCCGAAAATTAAAAATACGTATCTTTTCTCTGGCCTGTAGTGCTGTTTATCCAGCTATACTGTTCAGGTATAAACTGCAGAGTTTTGGAGATATTGGCTGTAGAGACGTCTGCCTTCTCTCAAATATAATGTTTCATGTAGGAGCTACTTTCTTTCTGCTGTAAATCTACCAGAACTGCTTTCTCATAATAGAAGGAAAGTAGTTCCTACATGAATCTGCTCACAACAACATCTGTGGATTATCTGGAGCGACCAGGTTGTGATTTCTGGAAAGAGACGCTGGATTTAAATTTTTCATATGTATTTTTTTGGTGCTTTAAGCACCTCAGGACTTGTGCCAGTTAGTTAGTTAGTTAGTTAGTTAGTTAGTTAGTATATTGGAGAGAGGGCAGACATGTCTACTGCTGATATCTAAATTGATAAAGAGCACAACAGGTCAGAGGACAAATATGTATTTCTATCCCTTTCAAAGCTCAATTTTAAAGCTACTACAAGTAGGTCGACCAGGTCTCCCACTTCACGTATCCCACATCCCACAAACTTGAGTCCATGTCTCACATTTTAATTGGCTCTGGTTTTGAAAACTCAAACCACTACAGGACAGAAGCTTTTCTAACATCAGGTTTTATCCCGGAGGTTCACAAACTTGTTCTGGCTTTCAAATGCCGAAAAAAGTTCACACCTCTATTGTTATCAATCATTGAAAAATTGGATTCAAAAGTTGAATTTTAGTGAAGTAAAGTACAGCATGATCGCATGAGCAAACTCTTTAACTCCGTCTTTGCCAGCCTAACCCCCAACAGAGGAAAGTCACCATAAAGTCACAAGCTGTTCCGAGTTGAAGGGAATAATAATTTTATTTTTCAATTGGTTCAAATTTTGTACATCTCAGCGTCTCACCCACATGAACATACTGCTAAGGCTCATGTATTCTCCCTTTACGTACGAAAATAAACACGTTCATTTTAAACGATGTAACCGTCACTGCCCACATATTTCCATGCGGATGAGATTTTTATTTCCATAATTTTATTTTTGACGTCATATTTTCTGGTTATTACAGTGGAGACACTACCACTTTTGTCCACAGGGGGCTCCAAAATCATGAAAAGTCCTCCATTGAAAGTTCCTTGTAGTAGCTTTAACTGCTTTATATCTATGCTGTTGTGTAGTTTAACCTACAGCAGTGCATCATATCAAAACTTTTACACCACCTCAGAAAATAACTGAGCTTTCCGAGAACCACCTCATAGTTTTGCTCCATTTGCTTTGAGTCAACATCCATCAACAGTTTTCAGACCCACTCTGACCTGCAGTTACATTTCAGCTGCGTTCACTTTCAGTTTTACCTCCGAATAAATCTGTCTGATCATCCAACGCTCATGTTTTCATCCAATCAGACTCCTTTTTGTACTTTGAAGCGTTCGTTGTTGTTAATAGTGCTGGAAATGATGCAATAAACCTGATTTATTCTTTAATATCTGAGGTTATGATGCCAAAAATAAATAAATAAATAAAACAAAATGTAAAAATTGCTAAATTACATGTGGTTTGAATTCTCATGCTGTTTACATGTTTTGATTTGTAGTGTCAGGGAGCAGACTGAAGCATTCAGCTGGAGGCTGGTGCTCGTTTCCCATCAAGTGGCTGGAAAAGAGATAAAAAGAGAAAAAGAAATCAGAACAACAATAATAATTGTCCACAGATATTTAATTTGTGACTGTTCGGGGTCAGACTGAAGGAGAAGATGTGAGGAAACCCTTGAGTTGGAGGTGAACACACAGATTCTTTATTTATCCCACCTCTACTGTTTTTTTGTTTCTTTATCTCCCATCTGAGGGTGTGTTGGTGTGCAGAGAGGAGGGAAGCGGCGTCTGCGGCGGGCGGAGATAAGGCCTGCTGTTGTGGATGTGGGGGTGGGTGGTCTTATTTACCTGTAGCTGAAGGGGCTTTCAGCTCCCTGCAGGCCGCAGCTTTACATTGTGTCCCCCCGCTGCTCTGTCAACACTCACCCCGAGCGCCGCAGAGTCAACGGCCTCGTGCACGAGGACCTGAGGAGCGTGTGGTCACCAGCTCCACGTGCACGCTCGCACAAACACTGACACAGCTGCATGAAGACTGCAAACTTTACCCTGCATGTTATCATGCAACATCTTAAATGTTCTTCACTTATATTAAGATTTTATCATGTCAACAAATCAGAACAAACTCTGTCGTTTTCTACTTTGTTTGGTTGTGACTGAAGATGTAAATGTTTTTAAAACACCTCATAAATTTATAGTTTCATATTTCCAAAAAGCAGTCGCTCACTGTAGTTTTAGTAAATAGTGCATTTGTTGGGGACTATTTTCAGCGGCGGGTTAATCCCTATTTGGTGTTTGGGGCAGCAGGACAGCAGGTGTGTGTGTGTGTTCATAATGAAGGAAGATGTCAGTCATTGCAACTGTGGCTCTCTGATGTGTTTTTAATCATTTTTGAACAACAGTGGAGCTCCACGGCTCAGAGGAAGAAGATGTGTCACATGTCAGTAGATACTAAAGATGCGCCCGAATACAAATACTTTATTTGTGAAAATACAGAAAATACAAAGGAAACAGATATTTCTTCTATCAAAATTTGCAAATTTTATCTAAGTACATTTTTTTTACACAAGTACTTCATTTTAACATCATAATATTATATATATGTGTGTGTGTGTGTCTGATTAACACAGTAAGAAGCATGAATGCAAGATTATTCTAAGATTCTTCTCTTCAAATCAAAGGTATTTTTTATGTCTTTAATGTAAAAAGTTCATATCTCCGGTGCAAAACAGAATCAGTCAGTTTATGAAACATTTTTCATATCCTGCAGTTTTAAAGAGGTGGTGGTGTAGTCGGGGTTCAGTTCACGAAACTTAGTTTAGTAAAAAAATAAAAAATAAAACAGAGAGAGATATGAATTACAGTGTGAGGATGTGAAAATATTTTCATAATCATGTGTCAATATGAAATAAACTTGATGCTTTGAAGGCACAACAATTAAATCAAATGATTTAATTTGATTTCTGGGATAAATCACGTCTGTTTCTGTTTTTATATCCGAATACAAACACACAGACAGATCATTCTGTTACAGATACAGATAATAAGATCTGGGTTTTATAAGTTAAACAGACTAGAGCTTTTAAATGTAAAATAAATCACAGTACAAACAATAAAGACATAATAAGAAGTATATTTTCTGTATATATGGTTTGAATGTCATGTATCGATCGCTCTGAAGTAGAGATGCACAATAATATCTGTACATCACTGATAGACAATAAAGACCTTAAATAAAAATATCTGTATCAACCTGACATGAACATTTCTGCTGATCTGACAGGCTGATAAAATGATGCTTATTATATTTACGGATGTGAGTATTTCTGTTTTCTGAAACTGGCAGTAAAAGTGAAGTTGCTGTTTGCATTGACGGCTCAGCTCAGTGAACGTGGATATTTTCTGTGTGTCATCATGAGAACAGTGGGCAGAATAATATGATATTTATTTAAAAGAGAGACTTGATGATCTCTGCAGGTTGGTAGGAAAGAATATGTGCATATATCAACATCATCAACAAGCCACAGTGAGTCTGAGATCAACAAAAATCAAACAGGACCAGTTTTATTGTTTCTTTACGTACTGAGCAGCTTTTTCTTGCAGTCATTTTCCTTCAGTTTCTTTTAACAAAAGTCAGGTGAGAAACAGATTTAAACCAGGGGTGTGGTGATATACTGACATTGATCATAACTGTGATATTTTAAAAATGAAGTATTGATAACTTGTTAATCATGAACATAAAATAATAATGTATAAATAATCCAGCATGTCTTTAGTATCAGTTACATCATGGTTACAGACTCTCTCCACCTCTCCACAAAACACACAATAAGTGTAAGAGTGTAAAAAAGACAAAACACACAATAAACAAAGTTAAAGATGAATGTGACTGATATCTTTTCTCTTTTTTTATTGATAATATTGCTGTCGCCAATTCTTCTGACAACGATTATCATGTGATGAAAATCTGTTTCCTCTAAATCTTTGTCTTTTATGTGAAAATTCTCAAAAGGTTGTTTAATTCAGTTCCCACCAGTCTCTGCTGGTGGGAAACTATCTGCGTCTGCTGATACGTCCACATCATGTGATGCTGCTTTACATTTTCACCACTGATTAATTTGTCCTTTATTATTAAAGATACATTGATTAATCGATTTCTGAACACCACATTGATATTTTTTTACTCGTTGTCATGTCGTCTCTTTGAGTTTCATCAAATGTGTCATATCCCTAAAATCTGCACAGCCTGAACTCGAAGTGTGTGTGTGCATCAATAAACCATAATGTCATAAATAAAAAGAAAAAAACAAAATTCAGACTGTTTTTCCATCAAGTTTTACTAAATACATCCACAAAACATATTGATCCAACAGATTTCTAACAGGAGCAACAATATAAGTTATTTTGAATTTTCAGTTTTTGACTTGTGCTCGTTTTTATAAGCAGAGTAAAAAGCGTTTTGATAGTTTGTCGCCACGTTTTGCACCACACAAAGCGTAACGTGATGATGTCACTGTGAGCGTACAGTGGGACGACAGAGGTCTTAGCTTTCCACTGCAAAGAGAATGAATGTTTTTATTTTAGATCAGTTTAAACAGGATCATGCAAACAACAATATGGTAAAATACGGTCGTCATAGTTGGTGTTTTTGCTTCAAATCATTGACTTAACCAACTAACTGACTGATGGTTTCAGCCCCACTTTAACACTTTAACACTGGTCTAATTTCAGGAGGGTGGATCCTCTTTGTTTTTGTTTCCAGGACTGAAAACGACCACCGAGCGGTTTGTCGTAGCAGGTAAACCAGTTCAGCAGGTGAGTCCTGACCTCGGACGCTCCACGCTTCTCTTCACGCCACATTTGTGAATATTTGGCCGAGCGTTTCCTGCCCTGTTTGCTCATTTGTGTGATGGAGGAGAGAGGAAAAAAAAAAAAGGAGTCAGTGTCCAGATTGCGGTACATCTGCTGTTTTCGGCGGCGTGGCGAGGCCTGGCCCACCACGCCACGCAGGTGCTGCTCCTTCCCCCCTGAAGGCCACATTCTTCTATAGCCATGTGCTGCCTGAGCAAACTGCGCTTGTGAGCGGGGCCTGTCCCACCGCTGACTGGCCACTGCCCCGGCAACACGCATTGTTGCTCTATGCAAATCCGCTCACACTGGGACAGAGGCTCGGGGAGGGGGTATCCTGAGCTCAGTAGCCGGGATAGAGAACGGAGGCCGGCCAATAAATGAAAGTTTGCCTTAAATCCTCGGGATAATAGAGGCAGAGGTTGGGGCCGAGCCTCGAAGCCGAGATAAACAGAGGGATTACTCCTCGGTTTTGCATCACTCACTCTCCTCTGGGTGGCCCTTAACCGTCAGGAAAGCTAAGAGGGGAGGGGGGGGTGGCGAGAGAAGAAAAAACGTTTAACGCATGGACATTCACACAGCACATAGGGGGAAAGAAGTGAGCCTAATTCCATCAAAGACTGAGAAATTAGCAATTAATTTATTCCAACCTCCCCGCCCCTGCTCCTTTTCTATTTTCAGCCCAATTGTTGGTTAGTTCTGCAACATCTGGTCCAGAACAGTCACTGTGCCTGATGACTGATGCTCCCTCCATTAAAGTAGAATGGCAGAGAAAATCTTCCCTTTTTCATTCATTTCTTGTCCATGGGAGATTAGTTTGGTACGATGTGAAAAGTAATCATTAAAAATGTTGCTCTTTTTGCAGGCCATGCATAACCACCGCGGGCAGCGCCTTTATTTGCAATTGTAATTTAAAGAATAATTAAAGAAGTTAAATGATTCTGTAAATGTAGAACAACTTGAGTCTTTGTGCTCAAGGGTGCATGAACCTTCGCCTTATGGCTGGTTGCTCCGATAAACTCGGTAATGAAAGAATGTAGCGCCACACTAATGACAAATTTTGAAGTGTTTTGGATTTGCTCACTCTCCTGTCCTCGGCTCACGCTCCCCCCTGATGCCTGACTTTAATCTGGGCGGTGCTGAGGAGCAGGAGCCACAGTGAAGCGTTTCCACCAGGGAAAAAAAAAGTTAAAAGAAATTGATTGAATGATTCACTGATTTGTTTCTTCGTTTCGAGCAAAAGAAAAAGAAAATGACAAAAGTGTAAACAGTCACGTCAGAGATGTGATCCAAGATGAATACATGCACACAAATTCTCAACAATTGTTCCAAATATTCCAGTTTTTTTACAGGTCATGTAAACAGCGTATTCTGCTTGGATATTCATCATTAGGCCTTATTCTGAATGAAGCATTTTCTGACGGGATGCGTTGATATTATCTGGGTTTTTGTGAACATTCTTTGTACAGCTGCATTCAGAACAATGCAGTAAAATATGTATGCAAAAATATTGCAACGCCAAACTTTTCAAGAAGGCGTTTGAAAAGTTGAAAGAGAGACGCAGTGTTTGCAACCTCAAACCAGTCCACCACCAGCGGAAAAATTCAAATAAAATCTTATTTTGACTCAAAAAGCAAAATGGCTCAAGTTGCTCCAGCTGTTACACTTTTTTTTTTGCCATAATCATTTGGAGTAAACAGGAATATTAGTGGAATATTCATCTTCATCAGCCACGTAAACAGAATCTTTTTCAGAATAACAGCAAAAGCTGGAATATTCTGTGCATGAAGCATTTTTACCATATTAGCAAAAAAAACACTGATTGAATGAGTCGTGTAAAGAGCAAATTCTGTTTGGATGTTCACCATCAGGCTTCATTTAATCTCGGTTTTTATCACAGTTGATTTGTGTGCACAAATATCACAACTCTGACCTTTTCAAGAAGGTTGAATGAATGAAAGAGTGATGCTGTGTTTGTCACCAGTGGGAAAAAAATCACTTTTCCACAATCAGAGTCTGTAAACAGGAATATTTTCATCAGCCATGTAAACAGCTCGGTAAGAATATTGTCTTTTACAGAATAAAGGCAAAAAGCAGAAAATTTAGCATAATAAAGCGTAATAAAGCATTTGTACCATGTTAGCAAAAAACATTAATTGAATGATTCGCTGCAATTTCAAGAGAAAGAAGACGACAAAAGTGTAAACAAACACATCAGAGATATGATTCAAGATGAGGGAAGACACTGAATATGTTCACATGAACACTAATTTCTACTATTATTCCATATATGACAATATTCTGAATTAGACACGGATCATGTAAACACCATATTCCCAATTAGGCCTTATTCTGAATACAGCATCTTCCAAATCAAGACATGTGGGACATGGTGATATTATTATCGAGGTTTTAGAAGCATTTTTTGGACATGAAAACATCACAGTCAGAATATATGACACACGGCCACTTTCCTGTTTATTTAAAAGCACAAATATCACAACTCTGACCTTTTTAAGGTGGTTGAATGATTGAAAGAGTCAAACTAGTCCACCACCAGCAGAAAACTTCCAGCCGTTCCACTTTTCCATAATCATATGGAGTATGTAAAGAAGAATATCAGTGGAATACTCATTTTTATCAGCCATGTAAACAGCTTAGTAAGAATATTGTCTCTTTTGGAATAATTTTAATAATATTTTGTGTGTGTAAACGTAGACAGTAATCACTAAGACACAACATGTAAAAGCTCTTTACAGAATTAAACCAGCACAGACGTCCATTTCAAGTCAGGCTGGTATTATTTTCGTGATTAGTTCAATACTCGGTCTGTAAAATGTCAGAAAATAGTAAAAAGTGTCCGTCACTGTTTCCAGAAGCCAACGTGACGGCTTCATGTTACACCAACAGTCCAGAAATTAAAAGATATGCAGTTTACTACAATATGAAACAAGAAAAAAAAGCAATTATTGGCATTATTGCTTGAAAAATCAACAATTAACTGACAATTAAAATAATTGCTAGGAAGGTTTTTAGTGTTTGCATTTCTGTCTGTGAAAAGAACCTGGAGCGACGACAAAATAATGATGAATTTATACAAATAATGTGTCATATTTTAATGTTATTTGGTTCCTCTTCAATCAATCAATCAATCAATCAATCACACAACTTCAGTTTTTTAATCTGCACATGAGGACGGAGAGAGAAGTAACTGGTACATTTAATAAATGTCAAATCACGTCCCTCGGATCAAATTAACAGAGAAAATCCCGGAGTCAGCATCTTGAAACCTCGAGCCGCTGCTTCGTCTGACGTGAACCGGTGAGTGGAGCAGAAATGGCCTCGTATCAGTCACATCAACCTGCTTTAGAGCTGCTGCACCACCAGCAGCTTATAAAGGCTACACCTCCCCACCCAACACACACACACACACACACGGACTGAAGACATAACCCAGCTCTGGTGGAAATGAGCTGTTGACATTATTTAGGGTCATTGTCCTCGATAGCGGGGCCAACTGCTGGGATTTAGCAGATAAATCCTTCCACCTACACCCATTACACATCTCACCACGTCAGTCCGCTTCTCAACGTTGGCTCACGGAGTCCGAACATCCTTCATAACACAAGCCTGAACAAGTTTGGTCACTTTGTTAGTAATAAATTTAACATATGCCTGAACATTTCTTGGAAATCTTCCCGACTGTGAGATGATGGAGAGGGACGGCAGTGACGGGGAGGCAGCAGCTCCCGTGGAGGTGACCTTGAAGGCTGTGGTTGTTCTGGGCAGGTCCGAGGTGTCACTGTGGGAAACTGCATCAGCGTGAGGCTGGACGGAGGAAAATATAAATCCATCGGCACGTCCCTCCATGCCACAGTGTTCAAGACAAAGATGCACGGCCAACAATAAATATCTGGTGTCAAGTTAAAGTGCAGGTAATCAAACATTTCTTGGACAAAGAGTTGATGTGGAGGAAATATTCTCTGGTTCTGTGTTGGACCAAAGTAAAAATACCAAAAAAGAGAGTCCATAAAGCTACTATAGTGAATCCAAGTATGGGTTTTATTGTGCATGTTAGCAACATTTAATAAAAAGAAAAAAATCCAATAATCTTTCCTGTAAAATAAATTATAATGCACGAAGGGTTAAACCAACCAGTTTAAACCAGTCATATCATGACATCCACCCATCAATCAGTCTTCAGCTTTTAGCTGCACAGAGCTAAGATTCATTAGTTAGCTAGCTAGCAACAGCATGACCGACCTGCATCGGGTTATGATTTTCATGTTTCAACGGTCAAATTCTTCAAAAACTAATGTTCTATCCAGCTCGCATATCCTGTTTCACTGGCAAATATGTCACAACACAGAAGCTAGATACTCCTGAAATTCCCTTTCAGCTGGACTTTAAGGTTAGCAAGGTTAGCTTTAATTTTTTGGAGTTCAGTTCTTTAAGAAATAGAAAGAAAGAAAGAAAGAAATGTGGAACAGGAGAAAATCAAAATGCAGAAGTGCTGTGATAAAGGGAATTTGATTCCCTTAGTGGGTGGGGGAGGGGATTTAGGCCTCTGGATGCAAGAAGATTTTGCTATGCGAGATTAGCTAGTTAGCCTAGCTGACCTTCAAGAGAAAAGATGAACCTTAATCAAGTAATAAGTAGGCCAATCTTTTATCTTAACTGAGCCTTTCCAAAATTCTGCTTATAAAGTCATAATAGCACAGCAGACACAAAAAAGCAGGTTCAACTGATAGAAGTGATGCTGCTTCAGTTGAAATGAAGCATCCCAAGCAAGTTTGCTTTATGTTAAGTTTGCTTCAGTTTGACTGTAAACTGATCGATTGTTTCTACACAGACTTAAACAGAACGCTGCAGGAATGAGTCCTAAAACCCGGAGTTACAGTAAATCAGCCTATTTGTGCCTCCGCTTCCTTCATCTCAAAGTCACTGGGGTTTTTTGAATGGCTGAAATCAGGTCTGTGATTAACAACAGCTGAAGAGATTTTCAAGTTTTGATCTACAAATTAAATACATCAGTAAATATCCCACTCACGGGTTTACTTACCTTTACAAACGGCAGTTGCTAACAAGAGGTGAATGGATGGTTGAAGTCATGCAACCGCAGCGTAGTCCGTAGTTTAGTTTGTTTCATTTTGCTCTTATGCATCATTTTGTGCCTACAAACATCATAGCAACAGTATACATTCATTTCTGTAAATCAGCTTTATACTACTTGTGGTGTGTCCCAAGTCGCGTACTTCCCTCAGAAGTGTACTGAGTTGCACAGTACGCAATTTTCGACAGGTTAGTACTGTCTCAAATCAAACACTGCCGTTGCGCACTTACCGGAAATGATGCAATAGCTTCTTCTTCTTCTACCTTTTAAAGTCTGATTGCAGCTCGCCGTTTTAGCTCTGTCACCGACACTTGACATTTGTTTTTACATTTTTCTTATCAAAGCGAGCGTGTTTTGTTGATATTGTTTTGTTTTGTATGTACGATGAGTGTCTTTTCAAGATATTTACGCCGGTATCAACTCCGTAGACGTCTCATCCTCATCCTCCTTGCTGGAAATGTACATATATATATATATATATTTAACCTAATAAGCTATGCTTCAGTTAAACCATACATTTTTAAATGTATTGTAACGTTATATTGTCTCTAAGGACTTTGGTTTTGCTAAACATAATCATAACGACAAAATAGTGTATGTATAGGTGTCAGAAAACATCAGTGGTGGACAGAGTACTGAAAATCTGTACTCAAGTACCATTTGAAAAATAGTAACGTATTTCTGCTACGTCACTAAGATGGCGGCTGTTGAGTGTGGAAAGTGTCCAGCGATCCACACTCAATTTTCCGGCCGTTTGAGTGCGCCAATGCAGTGCGCATAGTGCACTAGATTTTCGCACACTGCTCAGTGTGAACGCACTTACGTACTCAAAATATTAAGTGTAAGTGCAGAAGTATGTGATTTGGGACACACCATTAGTCTTGACACCTTTGAAGTTCATGTATTGTTTAGCTTTATAGGGGAGGTATTTTTTATAAGCCTTCTTGGCTTCCAGCCTCTCCAGCACAATGTTTTTAAATTTGTTATTTTAATGTTTATATATAATGTGCAAATAAACTAAACTAAACTAAACATGTCCACAGATAGAAGTTGGACAGTACTGTTTGTACGACTCAGTTAATGAGACACAAAAGACAGAAGTACTAATAAACATTATATCACTTCAACTTCCACATACTGTTGATGCAGGAAGCAGCCATCTTGGATTTTGGGGGGTTGATGACATTCTTGGCGGAACAGTGAAAAAGTACTATATGTACTCATAGTATAAAGTATAAAAGTCAAAAGTTGTCCTCTGAAGGACATTTCCACCAGTTGTTTCTTTGCAAACTAACAGAACTGCACAGTTTCTCCAGTCGAGAGTCCTTCTCATCTGTTTCATCTTGTTACAACTTTTTTGTGTTGCTATGACTTTTTCAGCTTGTCGGGTCTTTCATGTAGTTTTTATTGTTGCTGAAAATATTTTCTTGTTACATCATTTTTAGTCTGTCATGTCTTTTTTGTCTTGTTTTATGTTTTTTACATTATTTTTTGTCTTGTCACGTCATTTTTCATTTTGGTACATCATTATTAATTTGTTATATCTTTTTTGTCTTATTGCGTCTTTTAAGTTGTTTTTCGTCTTGTTATGTTGTCGAGTTTAAGTTTTATTGCCCAAACCGAACCAAGTCAATTTTTGTGCCTGAACTTAATCAGACTGCAACTGTTTTACAACATAAACCACATATGTAATGTCACATGACTTATATCATGTGACATTACATAATGCCGTTAAGGCCTGGTAACCCTGTTGGTGCCAGTCCTCTCCACCAGTAAGTCTTTTTGGGAGTAATTCTGTTGTTAAGGTCTGAGGATGTGTCTTCTCTGTGGCACCCAAAGCAAGAAATATCTAATTTTGCACAAACCCAACTGAAACCTGTTTGAACCTGTCGGGCTCAGGTAGCAGAACTCTAACGTGTAAACACCAGTTTTGTCAGACAGTTCGGTTCTTGTTTTGGGAGGATTGTTCAAACTTCCTGTTTTTCTTTAGATCAAACGAATAACACGACTTCATCGAGTTTCATTGTTTAACTTCACTTTTATTTTGACGTGAACTTGTCCAGCCGCTGTCAAAGTATCGGACAGCCATGATATTGTCTTTTCCCATGATCCTCTTGGCAACGTCCCGCCTAGGAAAGCAGCCCGACATGACAAAAAAATCTTGAAAGAACACAAAGGCACAAAGAGGCGGAGGGCGCAGCGGCGGAGGCGGCCGTCTCGGGCCCGACAGAGGACCCGGCCTCGCCATACAGCCGGGCCACTCCAATTCTGAGCGAATGCTAATGAGATTGCTCTGATCCCTCCGGTGCTTCCCATGTTTTCAACACCTTCAAGGACCACATGGCGCTCGCAGCATAAAGACAACTAAATGAGAAATCTGAACGTTTTTTTGTGACGCCGGGGGCCTCTTCGCTTTTCAACCTGGCCGCCCATTCAGCGTACCTCCCCGAAAAGAAAAGATAAGAAAGAGACTGCTACAGGGGGTGTGGATGAGTAAACTTTTCAGGAAAATGGCATATTTGCGAACCTGAAGTAATAATCAATTTATGGCCACGCAAGGGCGAAGCCTTTGACGCAGGAAGAATCGCCGGGGTTGGGGGGGGGGATTGAAAAGGAGGGAAGAGAAAGAGAAGGGAGATGCTCAAATTTGGAGGCTGTTTCTCACAACCGCTGTAATGAGATCACTAACATCTTGAGCCGGCCTCCAACTATAGCCGCCAAACAACAGGCTCCCAGATGAAAGGTGAATGGGCCTGGGTTCCCGCTGGCTGGTTCAGAAGCACTTTAATAGCACAGCGCCCTATGAAAGGTTCCTGGGCAGTAGCTCATATTAGCGGCGAAGCACACTGCTTAATAGGATGATGCCTTTTGGCTTTTGTCATGAGATGATTAAGGGCTTCGTTGTCACCGGTGCCTGTTGAGCACAAGGCACTAGAATCCACTCTGCCGGGCTTATTGTCTGAGTCTATGTGGTAGAAAAGGGGCCCTTTTGATGAAAACACCTCTCAGGGATCTATCAGGTGAGCTCTGCTTTGGAGTCTTCACATCTACGCCCCCCTTGAAAATATCTCGAGTGCTTTGTTTTCCTCTAAAGACCCTTGAATCTGTCATCGTGGTCGGACGAAGACAAACGCCGCTGAGGGGAGCAGCAGAAAGATGAAACTCGCTGATAATGGTCCTTGAATAAAGAAAATATGTACGCACGTCTTTAATTAATTTACCTCGTTGTGTTAACTGGGCAGGAGGCGTCGCTCGGAAGCTGAATACTTATTGTATTATGGGTTTTAAATACGTAAATCAAAGGTAACGCAAACAAAAAAACTCTGGTTACACTTTATTTTACAGTACACTAATAAGACATAAGTCATGCTTCAATTTAAACAAAAACTAGAAATAAAGAACTTCTTTATTCAACAGTATTAGAGCATTTATTAGACTTTATTAGAAGGTAAGAAGGGACACATTCCAACAAAACTGACCTGCAAACTAAAGTGTATTATTTTCCACCATTAGACCTTCATTATACTTTTACATTATACTACTTAGAGTGTAATTAGGGTCACATGAGAACACAGCTGCACTGGAAAGTAAAGTGCATTATTTCTCACTCATTTTAGAGCTTAATTAGATGGAGACGCATTACAACAGAACTGCACTGTAAACTAAAGTTTATTATTTTGCATTGTTAGACCCTTATTAGACGTTCTTAGAAGGTAATTAATGACACATTATGACAGAACTGCACTGTAAACTAAAGTGTATTGTTTGCCACCATTAGACCCTCATTAGACTTTATTAGAGTGTAATTTGGGAACATTACAGTAGAACTGCACTGTAAACTAAAGTCTTTTATGTCCCACTGTTAGACCTTAATTAGAGGAGACAGAAGATAATCTGGGAACTGTACTGTAAAATAAAGTGTATTATTTTACATTGTTAGAGACATTTTAAACTTCATTATAAGGTAATTAGGGATCTATTATTTTACATTGTTAGAGACATTTTAAACTTCATTATAAGGTAATTAGGGATTTAAAAAAACCTGTAAACTAAAATTATAGAGGTAAAAGAATATTTTGACTCTGAGTGACAGTCAGACATATTACTTTAGTTTACAGTGCAGTGCTGTTGTAATGTGTCCCTAATTATCATCTAATTAAGTTTAATCAGGGTCTAATAACAGCTCCATAACTGTCTTGTTTTTGTCTAATTGAATACAAAGTACAGCGTGCCATGTCTTTTATGAATCTAAAAATTAATTTCCAATACAAATCGACTTTATTAATCTTCTCAGTAGGGCTGAAATCTGTCGTATATGATCTTATTCACGCTGCTGACACTCAACCAAAAGGGAACAAGTAGAATTATGTAACAGGCAGGATTTTCGTTCCTCCTTCTAAGACAGACTCATGAGACTAAATGACCTGTTAAGATGAATATTTTCAGCTGCGTCTTCCTTCGGTCGCTCGGACATTCGAGAAATCTCAACGTGCTCAGTCAATCGAAAATATTTCTGTCAGCACGATCCCCCAGGCAAAAAAAAAAACATCAGTGAAAAGGCATTAAATGAGCTCTTTTTATGTTTTAAATAAAGGAGAGATTGCGTGTTATACGATCGCCACAGTTTACCACAGAGAGAAGGTGACTGAACGGCCTGAATGTTGGTCAGATTGACGTTAAACAGAGAACGCACTATGTCCATTTTTTCTTTTTTCTTTTTCTTTTTTTTGCAATCAATGCAGGTCCTTTCAATCAGGAGAGCTTTATACTCGGGATTAGTTTTGGTGACTTAAGAAGCTAGACTACCTCCGTACCCCCACCATCTGCAACTGCGCCCCCCGCCCCACTCCTCCACTCTCCTTTGCCCCCCTCACAAAAATAGCACAAGGATACTGCCAGCCTTTTCACTCGCTCCTAACAAGGCGGCTCCAAAGCACAGGCCCACTCCAAGTAATTAAATCAATCCCTTTGTGTTCCCCAATATTCCCCTTCAGTGGGTGACTGCCCAAGATCTGATTATGGCTCTTCATGCATATTCAGGCTGAAGCTACAACTTGTCTAGAACAACCTCTTACTTTTTTTTAATACTCGCATCATGAAGCAGCCAACATACACCAGTTTCCTCTTTTTTCCCTCTTAATAACCCCGTAAACGTTTTTATATACATCCCAAAAATCCATAGTTTGCTCCAGCAGGAACTGTGAAATGAGGAGCGGTCACCGACTCCGACGGCTCAGGCATATTTAAGAGAAAGCCGTAAAAGATGAGGAGAAGTTAGGGTGCCGGAGCCCGAAAGACAAATTGGATTAGCAAGTATTGGATTAAAGGTAAAACGGAGGGATAACAAACAAGAAAAGCTGCCTGTGATCACAGGGTTTAATATATTTCTTTTCCTCTCCGATCCCTTTCTTCTCCACCTCCCCCCCTTCCTTTTTTCTTTCTTTCTTTTCGAGTAAAGATCCCAGGCTTAAGACAGACTTATTAAAACTGGGATTAATTTGTAATGCTCCCCTAACCCTCGGGGTCAACCAAAGATTTGTTATCTAAAGCAAACAGGAAAAAATGTACTATAACAACACAACGAGGGCTTTAAACCCATGTCTGTCGGGCTTCTGGGAGATTTTAGCTTTGTACGAAAGGTGTTATCCCTGAGATATTTATTTGAGCAGGGAAAGAAAACCCTTGTAGGGCAATCGAGACGTGGATGAAAACAGTAATTGTGGAGCTTTTCTGAATAAAAAGCGATAAAGAAAAACTCACTCAAATCCCTTGGAAGGAGCGTAAATGCTAAAACATGCAAAAGGTGTCAAATAAATAAAGATAATTTGATAGGTGTGATCTTGATAAGAAAAATGGAGCATGAAAAAAGAGGAGAGACAAACACACTCCCTCTTCCTTTATTAGAAAATGTCCTGCTTTTAATCAGCGGATGATGAGAGGTAACTGTTGAGAGAGCGGGCCACTCTCATTAGCCTTATCTTTTTAATGTAGCGCTGCCTCAGATTGTGATCTTAATCTTATTTGGTTATGGAGGCTTCGTTCACTCCGACAAGCACAAAGACCTTTGGGGAGCAAATCCAGAGCTGCTGGGAAAAAAAAAAAAAAGAAAGAGAGAAATCAGCGCCTTGTTTTCTGCGATGGCTTTTGGGTTTGTTCCCCCGGGGTCGCGGTTCAAGGGGCCGAGCTGACCGGGCCTCAGAGCCGAGCGGCCTAAATCTCTTGGCCGGTTGCCCGCTCCTGTTTTGTTCCATAAAAACTCCAGTCTTTGTTTCCAGCCATGCTTCTTTTAATGTCTTCACCAAGCACTGTTGTGTCACATGTTTCATAAAATACGGAGCACCGTAAACATTAGAAAAACAGGATTCTGCTAAAACATGTAGGAATAATATTTGTAGTTATTTAGCACTGAAATATTGTGTGTTTATTTGAGGAGTTTGGCTGTCGTTGACTTTAATGTGAGTATTTAACTGTGAAACTGTGATAAAGACCGTGAGGATGAAAAAAGTAAGATTTCTTCTCTCAAACTGAATTTGTTGCTCCTGTTTCTTTGCACTTGTTTAACTTCCGCTTTTCCTGAAGCTGCTAATCCTGGATTTTTTTGTCATTATCTACAGAATTTTGTGAAGAGAGTCTAAATGCTGCTTTAGTCACACAATCAGTCTGGAAAACAGTGACGACATCGAACATTATTCTGACACAACAGCCGAAATCCAGTTTCAAAGGCATCTTTAACTGACGAATTAGACCTGACCTCGATAAGAATATAATCATCTTTAATTATTGAAACAATTGACACAGGAGGTGCTGTGATAAAGCTTGAAGAGTCGTGTGTCCAGGGGGCAGATCTCCTCAGCCTGTCCCGCTCAGCCAGGTGGAGCTTCTCAGCTCCACCTGAACTCCTCCACCTTTAACCAAAAGGATTCTCTGGCTCCAGTGACTGATAATGACCGGTAGGTCATTTATTAATGCTGTATTAAAAGTTAATAACTACCGGCTGGTTCTGTGGTTCTGTGCTCATTTATAAATGACTGACCAGAATCATCATGATGAGTTTCTACAGCAGCACGAGGCAAAGCTGCGCAGTAAATAATTCTATAATTAATGAATATTGCATCGTTTTAAATGTGGCATTGAAAAAGTATCTAAGTATCAGTGACAACTTTACTTTCTACAATATCTGTGCATGGAAACTACTAACGTTTATGGTTACGGAAAGATTGTGGTTACGGCCAATAAAATGTGGCCGAGGTTTAGTTCAGTCTCTCCAGGATTTCGTGGGCGTTTTTGAGACTGTTGTGGCCTAAAGTGCTTCATTTCATTTCAGCTTTTCTAAAACTCACGATGCATGTTGCAGTGCTTTCGGGAATGTTTTGCAATGAAACTGTTGGACTGAGAGAAAATTGCAAAAGAAAGTTGCAGTTTCTTTGTATGATTCATTAAAAATCAAGGGTAAGTTGTTCCGTGAGAACAGAACTGAACTCTGTTCATAAAATTACACAAACAAATCTATCAATCCATCTAACAAAATTTCTTTTACTTGTGAATGAAGATGTGTACCTGAGGGGGTATTTCAGTCAAATCTGACACTTGAAGGGTACCGACAGCTTCATGTGGTGCAATTCAATTGTTCAGTACGGCTCTACTCAACTCGGCTCTACTGGGTTTGGGTCCATTTTCCATCACAGGATAGTATTTTGATAGAACCCCCTCAGCTCAGGTGGGGTCATCATAGTGTGGCTCTGCAAAACTGCCGTGACGTCCTTTTAAACACCACACAAACACACAAACACAGGAACGGTGGAGGACATCCAGGCGATGGTGCAGTTTGTGGCGTTTTGTCGCAGCAGGGAGACAAGCTGTGTTCCAGAGAGCTGCAGGCGGTGAGACAAAACGCTGTTGAAAAGTACAGGAGAGTTTGGCAACTCTTATCACAGGTTGATGACGAGGAGGGGATGCATGAAGGTAAGCTAACGGTAGCTAACGCTGGCTAGCTGTCAGTAACCATGTGTACTAAAATCTGTGTACAACAGTTTAATGATGTTTCATTATAGCTATTAGGTATTTAAATGTGTGAAGTCTGGAGTGAAGGGCCACTGACCAGGCTGTTGACAAGCTGGAAGTGAGAAAGTGTCGATCTGGCAGCTATAGATGATCCACAGCCAGTTCATATTTGGTTACCAGAACACAGCCGGACGTGCCGTCACTCAGCTGCAATCAAGCTGAAACCTGAACTCCAGCTGTCACAGTGTCTCTATCTGATGTTCTTAAGACAGAAATACTGTACTTCTTCACTTCTTAAGTGTTAAACAAAAACTGCAGTCTGCCATCAGATCTACTTCACTGAATCATGTTTCTGTGTCATATTATGTGTCCGTGTTCACCTGCTCCTGTGAGGTCTGTAATCTGATCTGTTTCCCAACAAAGAGAATCCACATCTGTGTGTTGCTCTGACTTATTGTCTTCAGTCACTTTTGTTTTAACAGACATTTGGCTGAAGGCCCGGTGCTGCCAGTCACTGAGCTACAAAATAAATTCTTCTTCAAACACTCAGACTCATATATCTGATGACACACGTTCCCTGCAGGGATGTTTTATGCACATATACTTATTATCATATATATATTAAACGTTTCTGTCTGAGCTAAAACTTTCAGATAATTACCTAAACGTGCACAACAGTGATGAGTGAGAACCACAGTTTGTGTCTCACGAAAAACCAAACGTTGATACTTTACGTCACGTTTTTACATCACATGTTTTGTTAGCTAATTTAAGTTACATACTTGTTTTAACCTAAACCACAGTCTTATCCTAAACCTAACCGAGGTGTTACTTAACATACTTAACTTTCGTAATGTTCAGTATATAACATAAGTTAAATTGCGTAACTTAAGTGACGTAACTAACACAAACCATGATTCAGCTATATCTGGTGTGCTGATTTGACAGCTCTTTACCCGCGTCGGGTGTTGGTGGGATTAAGGATGTGATCCTAGATAGCAAAAGTAAAAAATTTGATTGGCCAAGTCAGAAGGAAGAGCAGCAGGCTTTGAAGTAAATCTGATACGGTGGCCGCACTTTGTAATGACAATGTCATGTTTTGCACAGTGGGCTAAAATGACCATCGACTTTCCATCGAAAGTGTGGATACTTTTTTTTAACACCTGCAAACACCTGCAATATCAGGATTTCATCCGTCAGTCTAATAACATTTTGAAAGTCTAGAGGAGCCACACAAGTAAATTATTTTATTCCCATTCAGGTTAGTGGAAGGCTAAAGAGGAAGTTAGCTCCTTGGCTACAGGAAGTTTCTAGTGTGCTCCACGGACCACAAGGAAGCAAATGCAAAAGGTAATTTTATACCTGGAAGTCGGTTTCATGCACCACTGAGCAGCTCTCACAGGAATTAACGGAGGCCTCCAGCAGTCCTCCTTAACATATCTGTGAGATTGATGCAGCCGTACAAGTTATTGTAAGTCGATTTAATGAAATAAGAACTCTTTTCCCGCCATTAACGAGATATCTCATCAACTGCTGTTTTGACCAGAGGGGGCGATAGGGGGCGCTGTGACAGATCATGAAGAAGGGAGCCACTGGAATTGAGCAGCAGAAGAAGATGATGGTGTTGTCTAGTATGAAAACATGGTGCTCAGCTGCAGGTCCGCAGGTCAGAGAGCATCATGACCCAGTCACAGAGCAGGGCTGCAGTCCCCGGACCTCCACAGCAGCCGGGACACAGTGAGGCTGCTCACACCGCAGCCCCCGGAACTATGTAATATGAAGTGATAAAAAAACAAAAATAAAAACGTCGATATTCTTCTTAAAAGTGTCTCTTTCACAAAAATGCTGTTTTCTGTCTGAAAAGTGGATTTTTTTTGATGCAACCAACCAACATTTAAGTGCTTATAAAAAAAAGAGGAATGAATGAAGCTACAACAAAATGTTTTTTGTGCCTGAAACGAGAGGATCTGTTCTTTCTTTTGATGTATTCCATGTTAACATATTCACTGAACTGAATATTCTGTGGGTGAATTTTGTCAAAAATGCTGGTGTTGGCTGGCAACTTTATTAAAAAAAACAAAACGCTGGTGGTGAAAGAGTTCATGGCTGCTAGCAACCGCCACCAGAGCTCCTGTGTCCACTGAAAATGACGCGTGGATACATCAGTTGTAGAAATCAGTTAACATGATCGTGACGCAACAAACTGTGTGACTGATTTTTGTTAAATATTACTTGTTAATTTAGTTGAATCATCTTTGTTTTGTCATGATAAAGCCGATAGCTTTCTTGTTTTTACCTTTATGACAGATGTGTTCATGTTTGCAACGTGCAGATCTCAGGGATAAAATAACATTTAACTGCTGCAGCTTGTAGAGTCGAGCCCAAACAGACTGTGGGTGGCCCTCACTGACAATGAATCTTTGGCATTTTGTCCCTTGATTCTTAAATAATATGATTTCTATTTTAGGCTGTTTCTTCCTTCTAAATAGCTTGTTGACCTCAACAACAGAGGAAAAGGTGACTCATCTTCGTTTCGTCGCCGCCACTGAAAGCGTGATCAATGTCTCTCATGTCCATTTTCTATTGGTAATCCTCCACAAATTGCCCTCCGCTGCAGTTTGTGTATCAGCTATTTGCACTGGATTAATGTGAGTCACTGGTGGCAAGTGTTCAAATCAATGTTTATTAATGGTTTCTTTAAGTGTTTAAAGATTAAGTCATTAACATATTGATGAAGTTTTTCGAAGTTGCCCAGGGAGAGAAAAGGAGCCGGAGCTGGAGAGGGTTTGACGAGCTGCTGAACTGACGCCAGCTGCCAAAAAACAAAAAAAAAAAAAA
>JAJHUR010123019.1:1028-21185 GCA_027495735.1 Lutjanus campechanus | reverse complement strand
TATGAGAGAGGTGTGTGTGTGTGTGTGTGTGTGTGTGTGTGTGTGTGTGTGTGTGTGTGTGTGTGTGTAGGTGTGTGTGTATGTGTGTGTGTGTGTGGGAACAGGGTAGGTTGATAACAGCTTTTCCCACTGCTGCCATATGACCCTCTCACCTGCCTACCTTACACTGGTTATCACCAAATCCTACACAGCAGGAGGTCTGTGTGTGTAGGTGTGTGTGTGTGTATGCGCTGATGGAGGGTTTGTGTATCTGTCTGTGTGTGCATGTGTTCATTGGTACATCTGAGTGTTTGAATAACCTGAGAGCGCAAGATCGAGGAGAGTTTCACAACCAAATTTTTAAAAAATCAACCAAATACAGTGTGACAACCTTGTCCTTCACCGGGACAATAGAAGGACAAATGGACACGTCATACCTGCTACATCACATTTGTATATAAATCCAGATTTTTAGACAAGTGTGTTTTCTTTTTTTAATAGTGTGATCACTACATAGCCGAAATGTAGACAAATTCACATTTGATGACTGTAGACTTAATTTAACAAAATAAAAAAAAGGGTTGAAATTTGACTTGGACTTTAACACCAATGACTCGTGACCTTCCCTCCCAAGATGGAAGCTGAAAATGAGTGTTAATTGAAAAAGTGTGAATCCAAGAATCAGTTAATTTCCCGGCATTTCCTGAAAGAACTAACGTGAACTCTAGTCATCCTCAGCAAGTTGACGCTTAATTTCTCAGATCCACTTTCTTTTGAAATAATCTGACAGCATCCGATCAAGCTGCCAGAGAAAAAGGTGAAGAATTGTAGTTTGTGCAGACGTTCAACTTGAGCTGCACAGACGTGACATCCCTCACTCTGCATAGCAATATACCAAGCACACCCTCCCAATCTGGCGTGTCAGTGCCATTGCTGCCCTGAATCAGTATTGCTGTCAGTTCCACCACCAACCCAGCATCCACCTGCAGGCTCTGATGGGGGGATTAAGAGAGATTTGCTTATCTCTCCTCAATATCTCTAAACATAATCTGCAGGGAG
Source organism: Lutjanus campechanus (assembly GCA_027495735.1). Classification (NCBI taxonomy): domain Eukaryota; kingdom Metazoa; phylum Chordata; class Actinopteri; order Lutjaniformes; family Lutjanidae; genus Lutjanus; species Lutjanus campechanus. Next base: position 20,147 of record JAJHUR010123019.1, on the reverse strand, counting down.
TCATGAACCTAAACACCAAACTCTAATTATGTTCCGCTACTGTAATACTAAACATTATTACATTACTGAGCTCCAGTTGGAAAAAAAAAATTTACACCAAAAATTATTTTGTTTATGTACAAAAACTACGAAGTCCTCGGCGTTGAAAAGTGTGCGTGTTGAAAAGATGAAGTAAGACATAAAAACTTCCAGCTTAGTTCGACAATATGACAGGACTTGAGACTTGACTCAGGACTTCGTCTGTCTTGACTTGGGACTCGACAAAGACTTGAGACTTACTTGTGACTTGCAATGACTTGACTTGATCCCACCTCTGCTCCACAGTCAGAAAGGACATGAGGATTGATTAAGGCAGCGGTTCTCAAACTGTGCTGGTGGGGCATTAAACCACTGCAGGTGGCGTGTGGATACGGACTGAAACTAAGTGGAATGAATATGATTCATGACGCAGTCGTGCTGACCTTTATTTCACTAAAATTCAATGAGGGTCCTTTTTAATTAGTTGCTTCCCCTAATGATTGATTAAATAATGGTGTGGGGCATGTTCAGCCTCAGGTGGATCCACTGTATTAAGATCAATATGCTTCAAATGAAGCACCTCTACAATGTTAGAATAGACCGTTAGTCTGTTGGTCCACTGCTTTGGTCCAGAATAAAATATATTAGCAACATATGCACATGTGTTGTCTGGAAGGGGTAACCTAGTACAAACACTCTAATTACCTTTAGATGCTGCCAGATGACACTTGAGAACTAATTCATTTCAAGCGTGCACTTACACCAAACAAGTTTCATCGTGAGCATGTGGATGCTGCATTAAGACAGACCTGAAAAAATACAAATCCTTCCTTTAAAAAAAAACATTAAAACCTTTGTGAGTGTGTGATTTTTGGTTCTGCCTGGATTGCTTACAACTTTACCAAGTTTGCCATTTCTTAGCTTGGAATCTGTATAATGATATATACATGTTGAAATAATCAATAGTTCAGTTTTTCACCCAACCAACTTCCTTCCATGATTATGTTCCTGCTGTGCTACACCAACAATCCACACTCACACACTCACACAAACATATACACCACCAACAACAGCTTCCAGTCACCCCCCACCACCATCATCAGCACCATCCAACACAGTTCCCATCCTAGTTGCCCAAAACCTTAATTGATCTTGGCCTTTGGTTTCCAGTGTGTGTGTGTGTGTGTGTGTGTGTGTGTGTGTGTGTGTGTGTGTGTGTGTGTGTGTGTTTTCTGGACTGAGGAGAGAGTGAGACAGGGAGAGAGGGAGTGACAGTCAGTGGGAATAGATTTTCTGGGAACTGGGAGCCCCCATGAACGCCACACTACATTTAACACACACACGCACACACACAAACTCACACACACACACTCTCTCTCTCTCACACACACACACACACACACACACACATACACACACACACTCCTTCCCCCCTCGGCCCCTCGCGCTGGAAGAAGCTGGCTGGTTCTCAGACACCTGGTCATTACCATTGCTAATTAGGTACCATTAATCAGGTCTGTGAGTGTGTGTGTGCGTGTGTGTGAGTGTGTGTGTGAGTGTGTCTGTGTGTGTACGCGCGCATGTGTGTGCAAGTGTGTTTTTATGCATGTGTGAGAACTCAACAGCACAGAAGAGGCAGTTTTAAAAAGATGGAAAGTGAGTTTTTTTTAACAATGACAGTTACACTTACTGTATTGTTATCACAAAGAAAATATCTCCTTCTCTTTCTTGTAATATTTTTTTTCATAGATTTTCTTTACTTTTTCTTCAATTTAATATTATAACTAACAATTCCTCCAAATAAAATGACAAAATGCATTGTTTGTTCAGAGCAAAAACAGCCGCTGAACGGCACAAAGACGCGTTTTCTGACCTGATGCCTCCTTTTGGCAGGGTGACATCATTTGTCTGTGCCTTACAGAACCATTACAGATCAGTGTTGAAAAATAAATCTGTTTCATGATGAGACAACACTATGTTTAAAAGGGAAATATGGAACATATTTACTGTGCGAAATTATAAAATGACCCTGATATGTCATCATAGATTGAGGAAACACTGAGAAAACCCCTTCTTGTTTGCTGTAAATACACAGTGACATACTATATATATAGCATGGTGACTGAGATTTCTTGATTCTGATTGGCTGGCAGGTGTCCATTATCGCTATTATCATTCTTGTAAGAATAACTGGAGAGTTTTGAAACAAGCTTTTAATGGTCTAATACTCAATTTTAGGTGACAATATCAACCCAAATGAGGTTTGAGCAACTAACTTTTTATCTAAAGAACTGAAACAAACAAAACTGTCATTTTTTCATAGTTGTGGTAGGGATATTATATTTTCTTTTAAAGTGCTACAAGGATTTTTAATATTTAGTTGATTTAGGAGGCCCCTGTGGTCAAAAGCAGTAGTGTTTCCGATAATAAACACAAAAGGTCATGTCTAAAATAAAATTATCACAAGAAAAATCACCCCCTGCTTCTTTTTAACCGACTAATGTCCCCAACTTCTCCTGTGAAAATGTAAACACACAGCTTTTCTTTGTGCAATTGTGTTCACAAGTAATTTTTGAAACTTTCAATTTCATTATTTGTGATTGAATAGGGTTTTTATAGGTCATCAGGAACCTTGTTAATGATAGATTGAAAAGTATTCTGTATTTTGTGCATTATTTTCACACATTTCCTGTAATTCAGCCTGACATATTTAACTTCTTAAGAAAATGTGGACTCTAATTAATAACAGTAAAATAAAGGTTTTTTGTTTGTTTTTTTTGCTTGTGAACAGACGTGTGAATTGGTGACTGTTCATGAGACATGAGTTTCTAATGACTCACCCACCAGCTGGTCAGTGGGGCTGAAGAGGTTGCATTGCTGCACACAGACCCTGTTTCCTGAGCATTTCTCATGACAGACAGATTAACACACAGTCGCCGTTAGTTTGCATGTGTGTGTGCGTGTGTGTGTGTGTGATGATAATGAGCGAGATGCATCAGTGAGCTGTGTCATCCGAGGGCGCTGAGGAGGGGGACGGTTTAAAATCAGCGCGCACACACACACACACACCTCCCAGTGTATCCAGCAGCACATTCCTCCAGTGTTAGCAGAGGCAGCCCTCCCTCGTCCCACTCACTCAACCCAAAACACTAAAAAAAAAAAAAAAAAAAAAAAAAAAAAAAAGACAAAACAATGAGGGAAAACAACAAAAAGCTTGCCATGTTCTGAATCATCTAATTGGAATTTGCTGAAGCAGAGAAATAATATGAGAATCAGCTCATTATTATTATTATGGTAAACATTTTTTGGCTCCATATTAAACGTACAGTTGATGTCGATTTTGGAAACACTTTTGTCCGCAGGGACCTCCAAATTCAACACAACATGAAAGTTCTTTGTTAGTAACTTTAAAAATAAGGATAAAAAAAACATTTCCCTTTGTGTCACTGAAACATCATTGACTTCCAGTGGTCACAATGGCAGCCCTTTCACTCAAACAAATCAAAACTTTTGAAAAAAGTTTGTTGAAGCAGAGCAGAGTGCTGCGACACAACCATGCCTGGTGGAATCTAGCTGTAAGATCATGGAACAGGCCAAGTTAGTGGTGAGACCCTGAGACACTCATCAGTTGAGCACTCGTATGCCATTTTAGCATATGGATGCTGACCTTTGCCTAATGGCAAGTTCCCCTTGACACCCCCTTGGACCGGAAGTGGGTCAGAATTAACTGTACTCATTTTCATTGGGATGTAACAACATGTGCAACCAGTGCAACAGTGTGGCTCATTTTAGGTTTTGGAACAGTTGAGCTCTTTGGCACAGAGGAATAGGCAAAAATCAGGCTATGGCCACAAATGCAATACCTGTTATTTGATTCAATCATTGCTGGTTTTGGATTTGTTGACAGTAAAAAAAAAAAATGTAGGAAATAAAGCCATCCTAACCTTAAATGCCACAGTTATCTATAATAAAACGATATATTAGTTTGTTCATGCCTGATTGGCAGCATCATCTTCCCTTGTGAGGCAGCTGGAATCGAGAGATCATGCAAGAATCCATCGTGCTATCTTTCTGTGTCCGCACCAGAGGTGGCGTGAGCCAATCAGCATCCTCTTAGGGACTAATGGCAGCTACGGGAGTGGTTTTAGGTGTGACGACAGCAAGATGCATCCATGGAAACAACTGGTTTTGAACAAACAATGGCAGCTCCTGAAGAGGTTAACATACAGTAGATGCTGTGATAGCATCAGTGGAGAGTATTTCCTCATTGAAAGAAGAGCAAAGAACGACACTGAAAGCTTTTTTTATCAATGGAAAAGATGTTTTCGCTCTTCTTCCAGCTGATCTGTGAGTGAGCAGATCTGATTGGTTGATGGTTCATCCAATCACCTGCCAGGGGTTTTCTTGAAAGCGCTCTCCCTGTTTTTTTTATACAGTTTCTATGGACGGCTTCCCAGATGGTTCTGTGTAACAAAACATCTGGCGCGTCAAATTAAGCATCTTCATCCTTAGCGTCATCTGCATCATTCCTTTCATCACCCCTGACATAGTTTCTATTAGAGCAAGGCGACTCAAGATAAATAAACATATTGATATGTACACATACAGTTTCAGATCCTCATGCTATTACTGCAACGGCCTTGTAGAAGGAACGTGCACAGAACGCAGCAGTAAACAACAACAACAACAACAACAAATGGCCTTAGATAGAGAGCTCATACTTTATTATGTCGCCTCTCTTTCAATTTGTTTTGCTTTGCTTCTTTCTCATACATACGGTTTCTTTTATATGCTATCTTTTGCAGAAAAAAATGTGAGAAAAATATATTATATGCAAACACACAAACAACCACATAGATACAAATAAACAAGAGCCTGCTGCGCTACGAGCTGCTATTAATACATACAAGGGTTGCTGTTTACAGAGTACAGAGCTACTAGACTGGAACCCCACCACCACCACCACCACCTCTTGTACGACACACACACACACACACACAGCTCCACACAATGTGTTTGATGACCCCTGACCAACCTTCTCTTGTTAAATACAGGAAATTCCTGATGGGTGTAAACAGGTGTTTATTAGACTCACTGCTAATTCACACATGTGTTAACTCTCAGCATGTGTACAACTCACATAAACACACACACACACACACACACACACACACACACACACACACACACACTCTATGTATAAAGGATGCTTTACAGACAGCTACTGCTCCCTATGTGTGTGTGTGTGTACGTGTGTGTGTTGTCACCTTGTTAACAGCTTCACTTATTACTTCACACCTCTTCCATATGGGACTAATGTGACCTCACACATCAACACACACAGTGTTTCAGTGTGTGTGTGTGTGTGTTGATGTGTGTGTTTGTCAATATGTTAGTTTAATCTATTGTCATATAATAGTGAGACATAGCAGCTTTGTCCAGTGTCAGTCTGAATGGATTAAAATGGATTAAATAATAATCATAATATAAACATTCACAGTTGATCATCATCATCATCATCAGTTTTACAGTAAAGTGCTAGCTTCAGCGACGTGGTGGTCCAGTCCACTCATACTTTCAGCTGAAATGTGTGCAAGTGGCAAATTTGGTATTTTCACAAGTTCTATTTGCTTTTTTTAGTCTAATAAATAACCAAACGAAAAAACTCACAAATTGTCAGGAAAGGAAATATTTTTCACTCGTTGTTTGTAATAAGCCGTACACCTTCTGAATTCAATTTACTCTCTTTTACCAAATTAAGAGGAGCTTGTTCGGAAAGCAAATTACAAACTTGACAGAAACCATCTTGGTTTGTCTTTCCACTGTTCTACAATCACTAACTTTGGTTTGGTTGAAATAAACCCCTAATCCACCATGTTAGATGTGAAAATGTTCTGGTTCCCAACTGCCCCTCTGATGCCCGACCTCTCTCTTCCTCCTCTCAACTTCACATCTCTCTCTCTCTGTTCCAGCCTGCCGTCCTCACTGCTCCCGGAGTCAGAGTAACTGTAAATTTGTGTTCGGTCCTGGTCCGGCCATGTTCACTGAGAAGCTGCTAAGCCTGGTTCCATTGCCCACGATGTTAACATTAATACTCCACCAGTGCTTTGAGCTGCATGCCCACCAAACTCTAGTCATAACAGGGCCGCTAGCTGCACGGCTAAGTGAGCTAACAGCAGCTAGTAGGCTAGTTACCTTCAATGGGTGGCCATATCTTACAGTTTGCTCCTGTAAAGTGAGAAAAAGGAATACCTCTAAACATTTTGGCAATGTATTCATCATGAACATTCTTTCCTCTTAATTAATTTAACAAAATGTGTTATTTGGGATGCATTACCCATTAAGATTGCAGTGCAATAAGCCAAAAGGCAAATGTGCAAGCAGACAGAAAGTCAGGCAGAATCTGGAGGTTTTGTCCCATCAAACCTTGCTCCAACGTGTGTCCCAAAGATGACCGTGTTCATCCTGTCTTAACAAGACGGTGGTGATCCTGCTGTCTCAGGAGTAAATAAGGCCTTTCATGTCCAAAGTGTCTAATAAGGTCCGAGACAGGGCTGTTATAAACCAATCAGAGCAGAATTAAGACAGATGTGGAGCCAATAGGAGACGTTCTAAGTAGTTACAGGAGCGAACAACAGTGAGAGGAGCAGATCGGAGCCAAACAAAGCCTCACAACAAGATACAAACCAGCTCAGACAAAAGATTACATTCACATCAGAGAATGAGACAGAGGGTCATTCATCTGCTCCGGATTATTAATAGTATGTTTCAATAGTAGCCTCGCGACTGGCAATATTCATTATGACTAACAGTGTTCGAATGAAGTGGATATATTAGACACTTTGTATGAGGCCAAAGAAAGGCCAGGTGGAGCTCGCAGGACGTGCAGCCCATTAAGTCATTTATGTGAAACTGTAACCTAGTTAGTAATTCATCTGTTGGTGACAAGAAAAAAGCTTATTCATTTTATTCACTCAGAGGTTGGTCGGTTCATTTCGCAAAAAGAGAAATCACAGGTTATGAAATCTGCATATTCTTTTATCCCATTATTTCTCATCCATTTTCCTTCATGTGGTGTTAAATTAGTTACGGACGTATAAACCGGACAGAATAGAAGCCAGTTGAAGCAGTGAAATAAATTAGTTACTTTCCGTCTCTTGTAAAGGCTACATTTCTCATAATCATCATGTTTTGCTGTGCCATGCAATTTCACCTTTAAACTTTTCCCTCATTCTGCAGTATACACCTGAAAAAAGAAAAACAGAAATAATGAAAAATTATTCCTTAAAATATTGCAATACTTGTACACAAAGTCTATTTCTACAGTCTATTTTCCTCCTAAATGCCTGTAGCTCAGTGTTTGAACCGTATTACAGCAGATAAAAACCCATTCGGCAGATCCAAGGCATGTGGGAGCCAGATTACCAAAATGTTCCACACCACATTAGTCCCATATTACATTAAAATCACAGCACTTTGGGTTTCATTTCAAAACATACCCAGAAATTAAAGCATTAATTACTGTAATGATGGTAATCTGAGGGAATGTGACACCACGTTAGAGCATGACAGATTTAGAGTATTTCTGAACGGGGGCTAATTTAAAAATGGTTTAATTCTTGCAGAGGTTTGAAGCCGGTCTAGGAACCCTGGGGGATTGTTTGACACGCTGCCATGTTGACTAAATGACACACTGAGAAGTTCTCCCAACTTATTGTATAAGTCTGGTTCAGTCCAGTAGAGGAGACGGCAGGACGGACAGGTTGTTTCAGACAAGGGGATGTGTTTAAAAGGTTTATTTCCGGTGATGTAAACCCACCAACAACCCTGCTGTGAGCGAGTCTGCTGCAGGGGAACCATAAATGCTGATAACACTGTAAAGCACTATACAAGGTTATTAGGACACATAGAGACAGGAAGTGTTTTCCTGTATGTTAGGGAGGGTGTGATGGATGGATGATGTCCACTCTGACAAAGAAGGACACTTATTCAGTAAAACTTTGAGAGAGATGTATAAAGATGTTTTATCCAATACCCACATCGTAAACTGCAAACAACACACATTTATGATCCTGATCAGTCTGACATGCTTATATCAGAGAGTAAAAATCATATTAGAGGGTTGGCACTTTCTGACACATCTCTCCTTTTTTTCCATTGAGTTGAACTAGTCTGTACAGATGAAAAGTTACCGAGTAGATATATGAAGAATGACAAAAGAGAGCTTGAGAGAGAACTTTCTGGCTACTTTCTAACCTGACCGCATCTCCTCAATCACTATGACCACACGGGCAAATAATAATTTAATTGAAGACTAGTTGTAATTAGAGTTTAGAAAAACTAGGCTTAAAATGATTAAATTCATATTTAAAATTAAGTAGAGCTCTGTTGCACCGTACAGTAAATCCAAGTTTAGTGATGTCAACCGAAATTAAATTGTCTAATCAATATATAAAAATCAATTTGAGTCCTGTAGGGATTTAGTAAGTATTCCTTAACAAAACTAAAAGAAAAAAAATGTTATAGCTAGCTAAAAAGTTTTATTTTTAGGTGACTAGCTTAGTTTTTATTGTTTGTTAGCTAGACAAAGAAGAACAAGTTATTTTGTTTGCTAGCATGCTAAAAAGTTGGCAAAACATTACAGTGTTCATTAGCTAGCTAAAATTTTAGATATTAGTGTTTGCTAACTTGATTTAAAAAAGTTAATAATATCTTATGTTGTTTGCTACCTAGCTTAATAGTTTGTTAACCAAGTTAGCCTACTCATGATATCTCTGCAGAGAATTAGTTTTCCTCAATCCATCTCAAAAAAGCAGCCATTTTAAATGTTAAACCTCAAGACTAGATAACGGTTTAGAGTTTAAATTTCCAGAGTGTGTTTACAAGCTCATGAGCCTTATCCTGCTTTTTATTATATTTGGAATATGGAGTTTACATGGAATATTTAAAAAAAAGAAAAACTGTGCATCAAACTGTGAGATGGTTCAGAAACCTGGATAAGGTGTTTTGCAAAACTATCACGTTGGTTCCATCATGTGGCATAAGAAACGTATTTAGTTTAATCCCAATCTTTTCCTAAACCTAGCCAAGTACTTTTGTTTCTTAAACATAACCATACTGTTTCAATTTTGGAAAGTTAGCCACAAAATGTTCCGGTAAGTCTGCCACTGCCGGCACTCTCCACCGGTCATATATCATTTTGGTAAGTGACCTATTCTGTCCTGTAAATATGAAGATGTGTTACACAAAACATAACCTGGATACTCCAAGAACCCGATTTTAACCAGGATACTAGTGTGCATGTAAGCAACTTAAGTGGGCGTGCTCGGATAGGTTGGATCATACTTTTCCGAAAGTTAAAAAAGATGTTGGATGTACCCGCACAAATTCGATAACGGGATGAGGTTGGATGAGGTTCAAGATACTTTTCAATGATTTGACAAGGGCATTGTATAAATCACATTTAAACTTAGACATGAACTGTATCTGTATCATTTAGATCAGATTATTGGCACCTTAAAGTTGAACCCAATTTCAGTAACTAAATCAAACCAATTTTTTTCCCAGGGGTGCAAAGTCATAACCTATAACCCACCTGTCAGGTGGATGGATAATCTTGGCAAGGGGAAAGGGCTCACTAATATGCATTTAAACAAATATGTGAACAAAATTTGCAAATATAAAGTCTTAGATCTTTTACTTCAGCTCATTAAAAATTAGAGTAAAACAAGTCTTTATATTTTTGTTGAGAATACATCTAAGAATTGCTTGACTTCCCATCAACGTATGAAAATAATGACACTAGAAACAGAGGGGAAAGAAACTGATCAGTCTTTAAATCAACCCTACCTTTATTGTATTGGATTCAGAGGTGGGTGGAAATCAGTGCTGGAGCTGCCTGCCTCCGTGGCCAATTCAGTGTTGATGGTCAGGAAAAGCCCCAGAGGCTGTAAACTGACTTGACTTGGCGTGGACCCTGTTAGCTTGAAGGCCACACCAGCGTGAGCCAGGGATCACACATGTTGGTTAAAAGGATTGATTGGAAGAGGTTCTTCATTTCATTCAGGCCATGTGAACAGTAACAGACTGTAAAGCAGCAGAGTCAAGTCTTGGCTCGCAAATGTGTGTCTGCGCGAATGTGTGTGCGTGTGTGTGTGTGTGTGTGAGTAATTCAGAACCAGAAGTAGCACCAATTCGCTAAGTAGTCCAGTTGGAGTGACAGAATGACTAAATGGTCCAAAACGAACAAACAAAGATCCATATGCCCATACTGTGCATATGCCAGCTCTCCCTCTATCTCTCTCTCAGCGGGCCAAGTCAAATCTTGTTGCTAGGTTTTACATGCTGGCTACACTCCAAGCCACTCATGCATTGGAGTGGACTGTTGGACTCTGTCGGACACACACACACACACACACACACACACACAACCATCATATTTATCATGCAAAGCAAAGTGAAAGCTCCCATTGATAGTAGAGCCAGAGCGAGACGCGAGTAAGACAGGCGAAGAGAGAGTAAGACAGGCAGAACGAGAGGGAGGGAGACATTTCTCTCTCCTTAACAACCATCATCTTTAATCACCACTTCTAATTTCTCCTCCTGTTGGCTGTCACAGCCTCCCCGTCCACGCTATTAGCATTTTGGAAAGTGAAATTAAGTTTTGAGGAAGTAAACCACTCAGTGGACTGATACGGGAACAGCACTTTAGAGGAAATAGTTGAGTTTATGCGTGTCTCGTGCTCTTGCTGCAGGGTATAATTGAATTTAAAGGTGCAGTGTGTCAGATTTAAAAGAATTTATCAACTGAATATGGTAGAAATGGAATATTGTATTCAGTTTATAATCACCTGAAAATAAGAATTGTTGCATTTTCATTTACTTAGAATGGTGCATTTATATCTACAAAGGATATAAATGCCCTGTTGCACCACTATGTTTCTACAGAAGCCCAGAACGGACAAACCAAACACAGATTTCACAGCCACTGAAGGTTCTCCTGCATGCTTGGAACAGGAGAGTGACACAAGGAGTTTGCAATCTGCAAGCTCACCACTAGATGCCGCTAAATCCTTCACCAGGGGTCAGCGACCTATATTATCAAGAGTCAAGACTAGCAGTTATGTTATTATGTTGTTATTTTCTATAATATGTTTTGTCAAAGAATCAGGGAGCCACTGTAGGTGGACACAAGAGCTCCATGTGACTATGGCGCCACAGGTTGTTTCACCACAACCTCCTCTCCAGCTCCCCAGCAGACATCAGCAGTTATCAGTAAAACATTTCCGACGCCTGCCCAGCACCAAACAGCAGACAGAGTTAGTGAGGTACACTGGGCTGCACCAGCTATGTGGGAAGGGTGTAAGGTCAATACTAGAGGCTCAGTAACTACTGGACAGTTTGTAACCAAATCAGCTGCTAAGATTGGACGCATCATAATTACTTCAAAAGATTCAAAAGTTCAATCATCATGGTTTCTATGTGCAGTGCATGAGCCACTTAGCATCGTAGCACATCGCAGCAAACTAGATTGACACTGAAATATCAATAAACTAGAAATTTCTTTGTTGCATAATGGCTGTAATTAATAAAAAATAATTATGTGAGTCAGACAAACTGCTGTTTCATTTTACTCAGTATAATTCAATGAATTTTTTATAATTTACACCTATCCTAGGGGCATGTGTAATTATGTAGCTGTTACTTAGTGTTCTGTTGTAACTTCTCTCTGAGCAACTACTTTTATTTTAGTAATGTATAAATAACAAACTTTGTAATAATTTACATCACAACTAGGCTAAGTTTGAGCTTACGTATAGCAGGTGTAATATAGCCTTTTGCTGATTAATATAGTGGATCATTTAGCAGCTAAAGAGCCAGATTCTTCAGTAGGTGGAGGAGACCAAAAACAGAGGTAAGAAGAGAGTGAATATTGGATTACATTCATTAATTAGAGAGACACATGACTCCAAATTAATGCTAATGTTGCCCTGTGTCTGACGGAGGTAACTGCTAACACATTAGCCATATCAGCTTTACAAAGCGATAATATGTCAGTGTAGTGTTTACAGTTTATTTCTACTCCCCCTGAGTGGCCCAAATCAATCAGTGCAGGTTTCATTTACATAATTTATGCAACAATTACAAAATTATTGTAAACAAACATATATTAAAGTAAAATCTAAGCCTCTATATTCCATTTAATGTACACAAGAAACTGGTAGATTGCTTTACAGCATAAAAATAGTTTATTTTCATTAATTTAATTTTTAACATTTTCAAACATTTGACAGACTGTGTTCTATGTCTTGCACCACTGGACCTCTGACTTTCAGACTTAGGTTAGCTTAGCTGATCTAAATACTCACAGACAGTCTATCAATGGGCTTTTTATTGATTTTATTGATTGGGACACGGAGAAGGGAGACGTACAGTAATATAGCAACAGGGTTTATATGGGAACAGAAAAACAGAAAACAGGGGGGAAAAATCTGTTTTTGTTTTTTTTCTCAGTGTTCCACCTGCAGTTCGACCTGATTTTGCTGCTTCCGTGCAATTGGCACTAAACAAAGAAGATGGCTTTATCAGTCACTCCAGTTAAGGTCATATTTAGGTGGATTTTTTAGCTATGTATTACATAAAACTGACCCTGATAAAACAAACTCAATAGACAAAAAGCTCAGTGAGGGTTACAGCAGGGGACGATTTTGAATTTGTTGACCAAAAACTCAATTTCATCCACTTCCATAACAGTGAAATCTGTTGATACCTTCAAAGCTTTTATCCTTTAAACCTTTTATCTTTTTGGTAAGCACTAACCTAAGTCTTGAAAGGTGCTTTACAAATAAAATTTAACTTATTTGTTGCACAGTCAACCAAAAACTACACACACAAACACACACGGGTGAGATTTTATGGAAGGAAGTAAAAAAAACTGTACATTTATCAACATGTCTAAAACAAGAAAATGACCGGCCTTTTACCAGCTCCTGTTCTCTTTTTCTCCCATTCTTTGTCCCTGTAAAACATTAGAGTCAACCCTGGTCTTCTGCACAAACGCTCTAAAGTAACAATAGATGAAATAAAATTGCGGCAAACATCTTTGAAGCATTTAGAGGCAAATATTTACTCAATTTGAAAAAGGCGAGGCAGGAAGGTCTCATAGATTCAGGTGCCGTGCCGTGTGTGTGTGTGTGTGTGTGTGTGGGTGTGTGTGCATGTGTGTGTGTGTGTGTGTGTTTCCATTTTGTGTTGGGATTAACGTCATTACAAAGAGTCAGCAGCTGCTTCAGACAAACACCAGGTAAACATGGAGAGAGACTTTCCAGTGTATTAGAGTGCGTGTGTGTGTATGTCGGGCCAATGTAAAGAGAGCAGTTACCTACAGGTGTACAGTGACAATTGGCAGATTGAGGAGTGATGTAACCGCTGGGAAAACACACACACACTCCTACACACTTGCCTCCATACATACTTGAATACAAGTGCAAGGACAACAAAACGTAAATGTGAGTGTCTGGAAGCACGATCAGTGCCAATAAAACCTATAACGTGTGTGTGGCAGGTAATAAAATGGATTCCCTCATAAAACTTTTAATCAATTTGAATTCAGTCTCTTAGAGTCTTTGGCCCTTTTTTTAAAGATATTATCAGTTATATCCTCCAGCCAGAGAGTAAAGAAGACCATGATGAACTCAGCAGTGAGGTAAATACCAACGCAGTTCGTGTCATGAAACTGTCCTGCTCGCTGCTTATTGCTGAGGATGTATCACCATCTAGTGGCTGCGAGGAGAACTCGTAGAGAAAAATGTTTTACCCACCTGAGGGAAACTTAGAAGCTGGATTTAGATTCCAAAACAAACATGTGACCAGTTCTCAGACTGCTGTTGAAAATATTGCTCATGTTTTTGTTTTATTGCTGCCATGTCAGGTTGAGGTGCTTGTCATTTTTAATTGGGAATAATGTTATAACCTTTTTTTGCAAGCTTCAGTCATTGTTTTTTTTTACATTATTTTTATTCCTGGTGTTTATTTTACCTCATTCTACTGACTTTTATTAATCTTTTTTTTAATATATGTATTGTTTTATTGTTGTAATTTCTATTCTTGTAATTTTTTATTTACTGTTTTTATGTGTTTCTTGTATGTATTGTTTTAATTTTGTTATGTGAAGCACCTTGGGCTGCATGTGTGTATAAAAAAGGAACTTGAGTTGAGTTGAGTTGAGTTGCACTGTAGGGAAAGAGACAATAATAAAGTGCTTTTAAACATTTAACACTTTATAAACTACTAATGTAACTCTATTGAACTGAGGTCATTGATTGCAGGGACCAGTCACATTATATTGGGGGCACTTGGAGTTTTGTAAGAGTAAGGTGACAAGTCACACTCTATCATAATGTTTTTGCCAGTCAATGCGATAATTGTTGTTACACAACATTACACAGAAATCCATGACCTTAAAACTGAGCTACAAGTTAATATTGCATTAAAATGTTGCAATTTAATTATCTTACTTGATAAGATATTATTATTATTTCATGTTAGATTAAGACCTGAACTACTGACATCATAAAATGTCCATTTGTAATTGTGAAACTATGGATATATAATTTTAGCTAAAGGTAAACAAAAATCAATTATAAATACCACAAAAAAGTAAAATTTGTGTGTTTACTTGAGCCATCGATGGAAAGGAATTGATTCAGCTAATATACAGAATTTAGAATCAAACTAAACTGATAAAACTACAGTACTGACACAATAATGTGGTTTATTTTCTAGGGAACAGAAAACTTATGACTACAATTTCATATAAATTAACCTGGTGGACATGCACACAGTGATGTGATAAAATCTTTTATTTAAAATAAGACCTCAAATATAACTGATTCAGCTATTATCGCTCACCAGCTATAGCCTATGTGTGGGTGATCATTCATTTATCATCATTTAACATCCTCTCAACCAGACACACACATGCACACACAGTCAAGTAATCACTGCAAACAGCTTGAAGATAATACGGTATTTACATAAAGAGGTGACCACTGAAAGACTTGGACTTCTGAAGAAGGCCTCACACACATACCCATGTGTATACACAGACACTTTTCAAAAGCCCCTGTCCCCCTCTCTTTCCTGCTTTGTCTTTGACAGTTGTGGGTGTTCAGCGGCATGCTGCCTCTCCAGAAGAAAGGATATGTGGGTAGACAGACGGACGGAGAGAAAAAGAGGGAAACCGGGAGAAGCAGGTAAGGAAAATGTTTGGTCTGTGCCTGATAGAGGCTTTAGATAAACATGCAGGTCCGCCTGCCTCCAAGCACACACCTGACTCCGTATGTAGCAGAGAGAACAGAGCAGGCAGCTGACAACTCATTTCTCCTTTTACATTTCCTCTCTTTAAATTCAAATAAACTGAACTTTATTGCACCAAACATTCATGATTTCAATGCTGAATTTGTCTTTCTTAAGTTCTTAGTAACCAAGCAAACTGGGTTGCGCTGTTAAAAGTTCAGGAGGAGTTCAGGAGTAACTCAGCTAGTAAACTTAAATCATTGTGTAAATCAGTTGCTAGGAAAGTCACCGCAGCAGGGAACCAGTGGTGGACAGTAATTAAGTACATTTACTTGAGTACTGCACCTAAGCACGTTTATTAAGTATCTGTACTTTTCATGAGTATTTGTTTTTTGGAAACTTCAGACTTTCTCTCCACTACATTTCAAAGACAAATACTGTGCTTTTGACTCCACTACATTTCTAGAAAGGTTGTCGTTACTCGATACTTTTAGGTGAAGCATAATTTTGAAGTCAGCTGTTGCTGTTTTTTTCTCTTTTCTAAAATGCAGTTGGCCACACGCTGTGTTCCCCACAGAGGGAAACCAATCACACTATCCACTCTCATCAGGGATTGATGTAAAAGTGGAAGAAAAACTCATCCAGTCGCGCTCTCTAACAAGCGCAAGCAGGCTCTCCCTCTTTCATTCAAACAAAACTCGGTAATGGCGACGGCAGGAGAAAGACACAATTAAATCTCAAGATGTTATTATGATTAGAAAAACAGAAATAATTCCGGGGTAGGCCTTTAATGTTGGATTGTTTTTTATCAGGGTGAAAAATACCACATAATTAATGTATATATATTGCCCCTGAAGCCAGAAAGAAATCTCAGTTATTTAACAAACCTGGAGAACTCCTCACAGTTGGCTTCAGTCTAATTTTATGCCGTGATTTTAATACAGTTACGTCAGAAAGTTAGTCAGATAGTTCAATAAGTGTCCCATTGGATCAAACCCCCATTTGTCTGACAGTCCACAACCCCCAAAAGCAAACAGTAGTTGCTTCAAAGGCCCATTGCTCCAAAAATACACACTCACCCTGCAGATGTCACGCTGCGTTCCAGACAACATCAGAGTTCGGAATTTCTCAGTTGAAATTTCCAACTTCTGACCTTAAAGCGTGCCAGGTGCACAACGGCACAAGCAAACAAAAACACATGACTGACTGACAAAGTGATGAGCTTCTTTGGCAATTTAACCCTCAGCCGTGCAGCCTCCTTCCATAAACAGTACAGAGAAGGAAAAACAACGTTTGATAATAATAATAATAATAATAATAATAATAATAATAATATTGACAATGTATTCAGACATCAGTTTTCATGCAGAACAGGTTGTTCTATCTCAAGCTATTTTACTCTTAAAGTGATACTCCACTTTACATGATAACCCACTCAGTATGTACTCACCACTATGCCGATGTGATGATGGGTGAAGGTCTTCAGTTCACAAAACAATCCTGGAGTTTTAGGAGAAACAGGGTAGCAGCCTCATCCAGTACAATGGCAGTGAATGGTGACCACGGATAAAACGTTAAAAATAGCACACAAAACAAACACAAAATGTCTCCATCCTGCTTGTGTGGTGTAATCCAAGTGCCCGTGAGCCGCGACATTAAAAATTAACCGCAAAAGACGCCATTTACGGCATGTTTTTAGCAGAAATGTCAACTGTAGCATGTAGCCGGTAGGATGTAAACATGGTGTCGATCTCGCGAGACTTCGTATATATCTTAATGGACGCACGTGCGGAAGTCTCATGAGATCGACGCCATGTTTACATCCTACCGGCTACATCATCATCATTAGATGTAGACGAGGCTGTTAAAAACATAGAGTTGTCATATATTCAGTCTTTTTGTTGTCTCGGCTGTTCTGACAAAATCAAACACGTTTCATCTGAGTTATTAGATGTCAGATGGTTTTAAGTCTTGGCTCTTGCAATGTGTGAGGTGCAGGTTGAGGTTAAGTACAGTGTGTATTTTCAGAGAATTGGGCCTTTGGAGCAATTTGTCAGTCCAATGGGACATTGTTCTGGTTATTTGGGTTTTGGAATACTGGGCCGCCAGAACAACAGCATGGCACCCTGTAAAACAGCTTCTAAATAACAAATTACACAAACCTGACTCAACTTTACTTCGTCATTTTTCTGAACAGTAAGTGGAGGTTTGATACCAGTTTTACTGAGGCGATCAGACAGGAGCCACTTGTTTTGCCAGGAGGGCACATGCGACCCGGGTAATAATTTATATTTTGGCAAATTAGCACCATTAAAAGTAGCTTTTTAGCAGTTTCTGTTTGGATTGTATCCATTAATGTATGGACAACTATCAGTGAATAACGCTGATACTGAAGAAAATGTGATAAATATGAGGATGAGGAGTTATGAGGATGTTTTGGACACTGCATCACTCTGCGGCGGAGGGGTTAAAGAATAAAGTTTGTCCGCTAAAACTTAAAGTCTTCATATTTTGGGACAAAGTGTTTGATAATATACAGTTTATACTACATATTATTACCATATTTTGCAGAAAATACCGTGATTGCCATTTGTGTTCAGTAACAATACAATTGTTTCAGTAACACGTGTCAGCACCATACAGTATTATCGCATGAAAGTTATTTTTATTATTATTGTAGACTCGGTGCTATTAGGGCACTGGCCCCTGTTGGTTCCCCCCCTGTGAAAAGGTATTTACAAAAACTTCCCAGTCCATCATTAAGTGTTAGAAATGTCTTCCAAGTCCATTACCACATTTACTCCTCACTCTAAACAAGAAATACACTAACTTTGTAGTTGGTTTGGTTAGCTGTGTAACTGGTACAACTGGTTACTGACTGTAAATAATTAACAGCAACTAATCTCTTCAGACTAGTTTGTGTGGTGCAGCTTGTTTATCTTAGCGATGCATCATAGCCCATGTAGTAACATTATAATATGTCTATGAAAGGCCGGTGCAATCAGCCACCTCCTAGACGTTTACAAGTTAGCAGACTATTGAGCGAGCACAAAACATTCCTCACATGCAAACTTCACATTTTGATGCTTGGTTGCTTCCCGGCGTGTTAATCTGTCCAGACATCACAGTGAAACAAATCTGCCCCCACCCCAACACCTGGTTTTAACTTTGTTCTTTAGAGCCAGTTTAGCCAAAAAAAAAAAAAAAAAGATTAACATTCTCCTCAAGTGTTGCCATGTGAATCAGTAAACACATAAAATCAGGATCTTGTGTGCAAACTTTCTGAACCTGCAAAGCTGTGAATTCTTATACTGTTCAATTAATCGACATCCACATAAAATACTGTATTGCACTACCAGAAGTAGCGGTATTAAATTATGTGCTTCTTTGGTCACATAAAATCTCGCAACAGATTTCACGGATGTACAAACTGATATTCTCCCATTTTGTGCATGCTGCGCACACACACACACACACACACACACAGACAGACAGACAGACAGACACACACACACACAGTAGCAGTGGTAATGGTAGTATCAGGCATTACTTCAGTCAGCGCAGATAAGAGAAGTTGTGAAACGAACTGTGCAAATCTTTCCACTTCAGCTCAAACTCAGTCTCATATCAAAGCTGCGGAGCGATAACGTCTCTCTGCCGCTCGCACACACAGTTTGAGATAGACTTGGTGACTATGTTGGTGGTCTCTTCCCCCCCTGTCTTGTCTGCCTCTCTCTTAGATTAGCCTACTGACTGACTGGTATGTACGTCTCAATTCCCAGACATCACAGCCAGACTTTAATA
>JAJHUR010123017.1:4641-22918 GCA_027495735.1 Lutjanus campechanus | reverse complement strand
ATATAAACAAAAATATAAATATTACCAAACTACGAGGGAAAAGTATTAATGTGATCAGACTACATTCAGAATGTATAATCTAAACTTTGTAGTTTAGGTTATTCAAGTTCAAGTTTCCATGCATGCGTTATTACATCTGCTGGTGGGGAGACTTCCTCACACTCACAGTGTTGAAGAATTTCTAAGAAACTGTGTGGTTTTGTGTTTCACTGGGACGACTTGACCTTCTAGGAAAAAGGTCTTGTTTTCCATTGAAGAGTTACAAAAGCACAGCCGGCCCCACTGAAAAACAGAGAAAAAAACACTCCCTGCACATTTCCAGCCATGTCTGCATACCAGAGCTGTTGGATGAAAACAGTGGAATATGCTACGTTTTTCAAAACCCATCTGCCAAGCAAGATAACACTGAGAAGAAAAGTAAGACGCAGATTTTCACCCAGTATTAACAAAGGAAAATAGTGCCAATACATTTTTGGAAAGCCGATTCTGAAAAATGGGGTAGTACGTTTTCTCTTACATTTTCTGCTGATTTGAAATTAGTGGAAGTATTAAGTTCAAATGAACTCCCAGTTTCTTACATCTGTAACCTATTACATTGTTTAAGGCAGCCTTTCCCAACCAGGGGTAGCTACTTACTTCTGCACTTACAGGTATGTGGAAAGATTGTTGCTCAACTAATCACTTCAATTAAACTCAACCAACTCAATTAAAAAATAGCAACTGAAATTTGATTAAAAATATATCCACATATATGTTATTTGTGGTAAGAAGGAAAACAAATGGAAAAACAGGACTATATATCGACATTATTAGCGAAAGGTAGTTGAAATAGTCAGCTTAAAGAAAAAGATTAACAGTTTAAATAGTTCAGCAAGTTTAAAGTAATGGATAAACAGCTTAAATAGTTAGTTAAAGGTAATAGATAAACTGTTTAAATAGTAAGCAAAAGGTAATAGATGAAAGTAGAGTGATGGATAAACTGTTGAAATAGTTGGCTGAAAGTGAAGGATAATAATTTGGCTTATACTCATAAATATTTTACATACTTTTCATCTTTATTTCTGCTCATTATCATATTTTACTCTCATACTTACATACATAAATATCAAGTGACCATATTCTTGTCTGGCAATCTCATCTATCATATTGTTTTCTGTATCCCTTTATTTTGTATTTATTTTCTGTTCTTACTACTGTGTTTGCTGTTACATCACTTTAAGAGAGATGAGGAAAACACGGGGAAAGAGCTCAACACATGAGCATTTAGTTTCAAACTAAATGAATGTTAACAAGTTATGCATCAAAGACATGAGACACAAGTTTTCAAAAAAAATGCAACCAAAGAGTTATTCTACAATAAATAGAGGCATTTATTTATGTACAGCAAATGTTTAAAGTTTACAACAAAGTCTAAAACACTGACATTATTACCAAAACAGTAAAGAACAAATATTTACATTTATGAACATTATATTTACACACTCAATCTGCACTGTTAGTCTGTGGATGTAAAATTACTTTATGTACAGCTTCACTAGCACTTTTTTCTACCTACAAGCCTCTCGACAGTGATTTAGCCACATCACAATAACGTCGTTGTTAGGTGTAACCTCACCTACATGTAACACTGATGTAACACTGTCACATCCCTCAAACACTTCACTGTAAACAGGCCGACACACTGATTTTATACAAATCTACTGAGTTCCATAGCACCAACATGAACATGTGGACAAAACATGTCATTAAAAAGGCACACATTTGTCTGCAATACAAATACATGAGCTGTGTTTTAAAAAACATGAATGGGCACATGGCTTTCTTTTGTCAGGGATGCTGGTGTAAGGCAAGTTCAAGCTCTGGTCGTAAGGAAGGATGTAAATATACACGTGCCATGGTGCAGATCATTAGACACGGCCCCACTGGTCACATGTGTTTGCATCAAAGCTTTATGGTCTTTGAGGAATGCACTGGTCCCCCCTCGAGAGGGGCGTAAGGAGGGAAAATTTAAAGATGGCTTTACAAGGCAGAGAAAGCCCATCACAAATCAGGAGAATGGAGCTGAAAAGGTGTACAGAGAAAAAGAAAAAAATGTGTGAAATCCGTAGAAATCAAGGCACAAACACAGTGTGCAATGTGTGTTCTTTGAAGTTAACTACAGCAGTGTCCTTAGGTCCCTTTGGATAGTTTTTGCTCCACTACTGAGGCAATAGCTGGTGTAAAACTCAAAATTACACACGCACACATCATTCTGAGACTTACTGAGGTCACACTGGTTAAAATGGCACGTACGCTGAATTCTTATTCATATTACATTCGCCTACTGTATGCTCAATTTTAAATCAGCCCTAGTTTTCGTCCTGGGATAAAAGACATGTTCAAATGTTAAATATGTAGATGGAGCCAGCAGCTTAGGATAAAGAGTGGAGGGTACACAGCAAGCCTGGCTCTGTGCAAAGCTAACAAAATCAGCCAACCAGCATCTCTAAAGCTCACATATAAACATGTTATTTATTTAGTCTGTACAAAAACCACCAACCCAAAAAAAAAAGTGTTAAAACGACCTGTCAGCCAAACAGCAGAAACTCCAGGAAGTTATATGGACCGTGACGTCAAGCTAACAACTGGGTAGACAACTGGCAGTGGATTTGAGAAAAACGTATGGAGGAACGTAAAATCGACAAATGTGTTTATCTCTGTTGTCATTTAACACAACCTGCTTGAAGGTGTGTCTTTTAACTTAAGATGAGCTTAGCGCAAGTCTAGCAGCTTCACAATAAAAGTCCCTTGTTATTTTGATATTCAAGATCTCTTATTATGAAGCAGTTAAATCAAGAAATGTTGGGTTTTCATCAGCATTAAGTTAACACAATTCCTAAACAGGTGAAAACGATGCCTGGGATGCCTGAACAGAAAAACAGCAAGAAACTTAACTTCAAGCCACAGATATTCAGTTAGAAGCTACAAAGGTACTGAGAGCTGAACAAAGAGACACTTTTAAAAACCTCTTTTTCTCTCCTGTTAGCTTTGGCTCCTCTGCATTTGAGGCAAAAAAATAAAAGAAGTAATGAAAATGCAAATCAGTGCAGCACAGTTTAACTCATCACAACCAAAAGTGACAATGAAAAAAACCCTATCATGAAAAACGTCGCTGCCATTAAACTGTGTATGTGACGTCTTCTACCCGGAAGTTCTTGTAAACAAACACTGTGATTGGTTCTATAATATTTTACGTATATACAAAGTGCTGATGGATGGATTTTGTTACCTTTGGACAGAGCTGGTCCCCTCTGCTTCTAGCCTTTTAGCTAAGCTAACATGCTGCTGGCTGTAGCCTTATATTTACTGTACAGATATAAGAGTGGCCAAAACGTGGCGAACAAAATTTGATAATGTTCAATGAACAGGAATAATATTTAAAATAATAACAATAATAATAATAATAATAACAATGATAAAAAGTGATATTTACAATACACATTTGTGAATTCTACCTTACACAGGTTAGAGGAAAATCCCAATTATAAGTTGCATTAAAACAGTTCCTTTAAACCGTTGCTGAAAAAACATTATGGCACTATAAACATTATGTGGTTTTAACGATGACACAGTTCTTCAGTTATATCATGAGCATCATAATTAAGATAAGTAATATGTTAGACTGAGGAATCCGTCGTTGTATGATTTGGTATGATCTGGTGAGGAATGAATCGTCAACTGCTAAGTTGTTGGGAAAAAAAATGTGCAACCCGACAAGAAGTTTCACCCTGTTTTTTTTTCCACTGCAGACTTGTTCGTCTGTGAGGATATAGTGGTTCAAGTTTGTGTGATACTGGCTTTGACTTCCATATCTTTGTGCTGTGTGAGGTAAAAATACAAAAAGGACGTCTCAGGTAGCTTATCATCGAGGCTCTTCTTTCCGCTCTTCCCAACATTTCTCAGTTTTCCGTGAAGGCTGGATTGTCCGCCTCTTCATCCAAGCTCACAATTTGTCTCTGAAAGGACAACAAATAAAATTGATGTCAGACATAACAGATACTGTAACCTGTATGTGCTGATTACAACAAAATGTATGTTGTTGAAGTAAGCAAGGAACGAGATGAAGCAGGTGGCGTTGTTCAATATTGATTCATCCTTCTTATCTCAGTCAGATGGATCCTTTAATTGTGTCCCTTTTTGCTCTCTGCTCCAATAATAGTTGAGCAAACTTATTATCTCTGTCAACTTTCTCCTTTCTTGTATTTAGATGTTATACGCATGGCTACACTAGCTAAACTGTCCAAACACTAGCTAACAAGTTAGCTCATCTTCATCAAGTGTTAGCCAGCTAGTTAGCTAGCATTTTGGTAACATTAGCCAACTTAAGATATGACTACTGCACCTGGTATCTAAGTACAGGAGAAAGGAAAGGAGAACGTTGACTATGGTACCAGCGTTGCTCAATTGTTGGAACACAGAGCAAAAGGGGGCGGGACTTAGGAAGGGTCAGTTGAACCAGGTTAGTTGAAGGTACTCACTTTTGGGTACGAGTAACCGTCAGGGCTGTGGCTCCTCCAAATGTGCACTTGGTCCTCAGTGGTTTTCTGATAGACGGGGTTGTCAAAGTGGATGGTGTTGGTGTTCTTTAGTCGGTAGTTCCTCCATAGTAGCACGCCACCAACAGCCACCAGGCAAACGATCGCTGCATGAGGAGAGAGATGCAGAGAGAGATGAGACACTGTCATTATTTCAAATCATTTCTATTTCTTGTGTAAAAAACACTTTTACAGGAGCTGAGAAAGCAACTCACCCAGAGGTAAGACAATGTACAGAGCTAGTGGGGTGGTGGAGGCAGAGGTGGGTATAGCTGCAGCAAATCCATGTCGGAAATCTGGAGAGGTAAAGAGGTAAACACGAGAGAAGAAGTTAATGATAAACTAAGCTGACCTGCACTATACACACTATATATGTCAGAGATGAGAGCAATGCACTGCTGCTCCGGCATGTTTTGACTCTGCTGACATCAAAGGGCAAATACACAAACAGCTATTTTCCCAAAACATACCATGCTTACCATATCAATTTTAGACTGATTTTAGATCCCATGTAAGTTTGTTATCATACTGCATGATGATGATGAAAAACATACAAAGACTTAAAAAATGTCTTACATATTTAAACTACAGTCACATAATACAGTGGAGTTAGTTAGTGTTTTGCAATTGACCCTTCCCCCTTTTGCTCTGCACTCCAATAACACTTGATTTACCTCAGTCAACTTTCTCCTTTTCCTGTAAATGGGACATATAGTGTCACATTAAGTTAGCCAATGTTAGCAAAACAAGCTAATATTAGCAAAACACTAACTAACCGGCTAAGAAATGATTGATGTTGATTAACCAGCTAGTGAACAAGCATTTTGCTAACATTAGCTGACTTATGATATGAATATATGTCGCTTTTGCAGGTCCCCAAGCAACATCTTAGAACCATCTTCAAAATGTGGTTTTCTTTTCAAAATAAAGGAGCCTAGCACATGGCATATCTAAGTGCAGGAAACATGAAAGGAGAATGTTGACCAAGGTACCAAGCTTGCTGAACCGAGTCACTAGAGCACAGAGTGAAAAGGGGTGGGACTTAGGAAGGGGTTTTCAGTGGTGTTTTCAAGTTCTTGAGGAAAACTCAGACTTTTAAGAGCTGACAGTCACCTTCCCAGCATTAAACTATTTATTACTTATACCAAAATCATATTATCCATTTCCCTGCATCCATGTTTGGTTAAATGTTGTCTGACAAACTTTGTTAAATGGTCGACAGGAAAGTAAAGTGTCTACACAATTTGACCTAAACTTTCTAAAACCACCATTTTGGTGCTTCAACTTGCCTGGAGAGGTAACTGGAGCCTCCGTGGTCGTCTGGGGAATCTTAGGCTTCATCGTCTGTGGTGCTTGGGTCCTTGGTTCAGGTGTGGTGGTCCTAACAGGAGGCTTGGTGGTGGTGCGTGGCACCGGCCTGGCCGTAGTGCTGGTGATTACGGTGGGCACAGTGGTGGTGGGGACCTGAGGTTTAGGTGTGGTGCGGACCTGGGGTTTTGGTGTGGTGCGGACTTGGGGCTTAGGTGTGGTGCTGGCTGGCACTGGTGGCTGACGAGGGGGGTCAGTAGCTGGGACTTGAGGTTGCGCGGGAGCTGCAGGTGTTGGCACAGCTGGTGAAGTACATGAACAGAGGAGGAGGAGTAAGAGTCAGAAAAAGGACCGCTTGAGCACAATATAAACACAATATCCTATTGAGAAGAAAGAAATTATTTAATTATGTCTTTGCAATCTTCTCTTTATATATGCTTTGCTGTTTGATAATTTACATACCAGGTACACATGTCCTCATGTCTCTGGCTAGCATCATGTTATCTGGACAGACACAGGTATATTTGGGAGGATGTCTGCCCACTTGAGGAGCTGCCAGGCACATGAATTCACAGCCGGACACCTGGCACCAATCCCTCCCTGTTGATGAAAAAGAGGATGAAATTTTGATTTAGTTGAACTGTTTTACATGTCTTGAAGCCATTATCAACATTATCATCGGTTCATTAACTTTTTGCTGAGAGTTGGATGAGAAGACTGACACCACCCTTGTCTGAATGTGAAATGTAGGCTAATAAGCTTAGTTAGGAAGCCAGTGGAAAGCTAGCTTAGCTTGGCATGAAGACTGGAAACAGGGGTAAACTGCTTGCTTGGCTCTGTCCAATGGAAATAAAATCCACCTACCAGCACCTCTGAAGCTCACTAATCAGCTGGAAAGAGACCCAAGCTAACTGTTGTCCTGTTTCTAGTCCTTGTGCCAAGCTAACCTAACCGGCTACTCACTCTAGCTGGCTACATATTTGCTGTACATACATAACCGCGGCATGGATCTTGTCATCAAACTCTTGGCAAGAAAGCAAATAGCCAATGGCCGCAGTGCCCCTCAAAAAATGATGTGAGCTGATTTCCAGGCTTGGGTTCATCCATGCATCACTGAACCTCAGTCAGGCTCAGATGAGGAGTCTGTTGTGCACCAAAATCAAAGACTAGCAGATGTTTCAGAATGGACACATAAACATAAGAAACACACGTTTTGAGTGGATCTTTTAATTAAAAAAGATATCAATACCAGTATCAAGTTATGCAAACCAAAAACCCTAGTTAGCATGGTTCTGATTTTGATGCAACTTTTGCTGCATTCAAACACACCGCTCTTGTGATGTTCACAACCTTGTAAAATCAGAAATTTTATGAAAGCTCAAAGTTCACGAGAGTACACAAGTGCATGAATTCCCATGTCGTAAATACGAGCTCACGAGTTTCATTTGAAGGCAGCAAATGAAGAGCATGTGAGAGTGGTGTCCCTCACCAGCAGGTTGTTTGAGGTTATGGTAGAGAATAATGTCTTCTGGTGATGATAGGTGCTCCGCCACTGGTGTGATGTCACCACCCGTCAGTCTGTTTGCACTCAGGATGGCGTTGTTACTGACGTCTGTCCAGAACACTCTTTCCTAGAAGCACAGAAAACAACCAGGCTTGAACATTTGAGAGACAGGGGACAGCGGTAGTAGCAGTAGGGAATAATTTTGTTTACACATGTGGTGAGGAGTTTACGGCATGTCATATATTTTACAGGCTCTGGGTTTATGTGTAACAGAGTTTATCAGGTGGTAAACATCTACCTCAAACACAGTGAGCCCCAGTGGGTGAGCCAGCTTGTGTTCGTCAATGATGAGGGTGCGTCGACCACCACCCTGCACATCAATACTGGAGAGGGTGTGCAGCTTCGAGTCCACCCAGTAGAGCCGCTGGTTCAACAGGTCTGGGGAGGATAGACAAGGGAGGAGGGGGGGTCAACAGGTCAGTGAAAGTGACCCCTGGAATTCTCATGAATGGATAAAAAAAACAACAACTTGAAACCAGAGAGACATGAATGCTCAAGTTTACCAAGTGTAATCCCGTTAGGCCACACAATGTTGTCAGTGACCAGAGCGTTGCGGTCCCCTCCATTAAGACCTGCCCTCTCAATCTTAGCAGGATTCCCCCAGTCAGTCCAGTAAATGAAGCTGGGAGGACAAAAATATGTTGTAAATCAAACAGTGCAAACCAAAATACTGAAATGAACACATTCCTTGTACACAGAAAAAGCAAGTCTCGGAAGGATTTAGACTTGTATTAGTGCTCTTTGACCAGCACTCAAAATTAAGGATGTCCCTTTGTCCCATGGACATTAAAAATAGCACTTGGGACAAAAAGATAGGTGTTAGGGACAATTCTGGGCATGCAGAGAAGCTTGTCATTACAAAAAAGTTGCCACAAATTTCCAAATAGATGTATTTTGAAAGTAGAAATTGGGACAATTGCAGGACACTGAGAAAAAAAGTTGAGTTAAAGCCCTGTATTGGACTTACTTGCTGTGGGGGTCGACCACAATAGCGCGGGGTTTAGATAAGCCTTGGTGGAAGAGAGTTTTGCGGCGGCTTCCATCAGCAGTTACCACAGAGATGGTGCTGCGAATGCTGTCAGTCCAGTACAGGTTACCATGAATCCAGTCAAAAGCGATGCCTTCGGGAGCATCGATGTCGTCACCCATGACTGTGTTGTGACGGGTGGAGTCTTCAGCCGAGTCCATCTGAGCTCTGGATTGAAAGTGAAGAGCTGGCGTCAAGCAGGAGTAAAGGAAACAGAAACACTACTTATATTTAGATATCAGTCTTGCTCACCTGTAGATCTTCTTTTGAGAGATGTCTGACCAGTAGATCTCTTTGGTGGCCATATTCATGTCAAGAGCCACGGCATTCTTTAGACGGGGGATCACTCTGGTGTACTCACTTTTGTCCAAAGTCATCTTTCTGACTTCATGTCGATTGGTGAAGAAAAGGTAGGCTATTGTACCTATAAAACCAGAGTGGATCATTTATTTAATGGGACACTAGGAACATCTTAAATTAATTATCTTTGTAAACATAACAGGACAAATATGCAGACTGTTACAGAATAGTAGAACAAGTATTCGGGAAAGAACACAGAGTGCTGATATTTACCGATGGCCTTGCAGGCTTTGGTTGCTGGGTCAACTTGGTACCCTTCCTCACACTGGCATTTGTAACTTCCTATCTGGTTGATGCAGATCTGACTGCAGGTGTCTGGGTTCGCACACTCATCGATATCTGATACAAAAAAAAAAGAAACAAAAATGAATTGAAACCCATGATGATGGTGTAACAAAACACGACAAATGCTGAGTCACTGTGTTGAATCTGTTGTTATCTAACAGCACAGTCAGTGCCATGGAGTAAACAGATTGCTTGGCATCATTTGTTATATTGACTGAAGTTCACATTAGCATTAAAACTGAGAGAGAACATAGATTTGTGACTATGTTTTGTTACCTTCGCAGCGTTTTTGGTCAACCAGGTGATATCCAGCAGGACAAAGGCACTCGTAGCCGATCTTCAGATCATTGCAAATATGAGAGCAGCCGCCATTGTTGTACAGGCACTCATTAGAGCCTGCAGTGGGAAGAAGAAAGGGTTTACCATCTTTTTTTCTGAGGATGTACAGTAAGTAGCATTCTCAAGCTGCAGACACCCTCATTAAATGTGTGAAAGTAGTAATTAAGCAGACAGTTATGAATGAGAGACCTCTGCACTCACCACATTCCCTAAGAGGCTCATCTGACCAATCCCTGCAGTCACGCTTCCTGTCACACACCTTCTCCATGCTGATACATTCCCCACTGCGGCACTTAAACCTGGTCGGGCCCTCACAGTGGGTTGCTATGCATGAGCCATGGAAATGAAAAGATTCAGTTGCAGACACAGACCGGATGTTGTGCAGTTCATTTGGCTGCTAGCGACCAAGATAGGAAGAATAGGGGAGGATATTCGTACCATTGACGCAGCCAAGTTCATCGCTCATGTCCCTGCAGTCATAGTGGTGGTTGCACTGACGGCTACCATGGATGCAAGTGCCATCACCGCATTCAAACTCATCGGGACGGCAGGTGGGACGAGCTAGAAGGACGCAACAGGTAGTCTGTGATTCTGAGTCATTCGGGTCATGGTATTCACAAGGAGCTGTCGTAGGCAACTGGACCAGTTTCTTGAGGAGGTTTCACCTCTCATCTTAGAGGTTTCTTAAGTTTTGAACTGAACTGAACTAGAACTGAAAATGCTTCTTGAATTAGAGTGGAAACGTCTTCAAGAAACTCAAGCAGGCCCAGTTTTGGAATGAGTACAAGAGACTAAGTACAAATGACTTGAACCTAGAGACAGCATGTCCTCAACAGGAAAAAAAGAAATTGGCAGAGGTGGCACAATGGCATTCTTTTGTCTCGTCATTTTTTTTACATCATTTTTGTCCTGTTACATTTTTTAGGCCATTTTTTTGTGGTTATGTCTTTTACATAGTTTTGTCTTTCACATATTTTTTCTTGTCACGTCTTTTATGCTATTTTTCTTGTTGCATCTTTTTCTTTTCTTTCATCTTCTTCTTTTCTAAGTGTTATTGTACCATCCATTTAGGGTGAAATTGGTCTTGACATTGGGAAGGTTGCACACAATGATGCAAAATAAAAATAATCAATAATTCCCCTCAAAAGCAAAATGAAAAGTAACAAGCCTGTTTTGAAAAAGTATTTGGAGTAGAAAGATTAAAATTTAGCTAGTAAAAGTAAATAATCAAAAGTACAGATAAAAAAAATGAATCTACTAAAGTATAGTAACTAAGTATTTGCATTGAGTTACTTCACATCTGGAATTTGGCATCATACTCACCACAATCAGCTTCGTCTGATCGATCGAGGCAGTCAGCTCCTCCGTCACACTTCCAGCTACCGTGGATGCACTCTCCGCTGCGACAGTGGAACTCCAGGGCTGAGCACTGATGAGTGGCAGCTGTGACTGGTCTCTGTCCACCACAGGTCTGGGGCCACTCGTCTGAGCCGTCAGCGCAGTCGGCATCACCATCGCAGGCCCACAGGCGCGGAACGCAAACAGTGTTGTTGCACTGGAAGGACGTGGAGCTGCAGGTGACGGGTGGGCAGGAGGCCTCATCACTGCCATCATCACAGTCTGCCTCATCGTCGCACACGAAGGAGGACGATACGCATTGGCCATTTCTGCAGCGGAACTCAGTGTCTGTGCACTGCTTTGGCGCTAAAAGAGAGGAGACGCAACAGGGCGATCAGAGATAATGAAAGACCAGGAACAGTTTGGAGCAGGGACAAAAGATGTGGATTCTGAAAGCAATCAGAGAAGGGTGTTTTCAAGGTAGGTGCAATTTCTTCATACCATGCCTGAGTACACAAGTATACATGAACAGTACTTAAGACCACCTTTTCAAGTGGACCCGACTACAGCTCAACGAACTGTGGCTAAGCACAGTATGCATATGTTCACACTAATCAAATGAACTTTGGGGTCAAGTGTACTTGGATTTGGGCCCCATAGGATAGATCACATATTATTGAGGAAATGGTAAGACAGATGTGTGAACCTTGTGCAGCCTGGAGTTAACTTGACTTACCACAGCTCTCTTCATCAGCTCCATTCTCACAGTCAGCTTTTCCATCACAGCGCCACGTGCTTGGTACACATTGGTTCAGGCGGTCTGCACAGCTGAACTCTGATGGTCTACATGTTTTAGCCACTGGAAGTGAAATACACAAAAAATGATAACTGAGACTATGTAATCATCAACTGAGGGACTGAGGTTCCAGCATGTATGCAGAGTAATAACAAGTCCATTCTCATGTTGAGTGACACATGATACTCACTGCAGGTACCAGGAAGTTCATCTGTGCCATCTCCGCAGTCATCTGTGCCATCACACACCCATCTGACTGTGATGCATTTCCCATTCCCACACTGGAACTGCCTGGTTCCACATGTTGTCAATGCATCTATGACAGGAAGATATAAACACACAGTTCAGCTAAAAGGGCCATTGTTTTAGTTATCATCTATCATGGGCCAATACGGGAAGACTCCCCATAAACACAGGCATGGCTGCAAATGAAAATCAGTGAAGTTGCACAATAAAAATTCTACAGAATGCTATTGAACAAGACTACGAGTCTACAGTCCTGCTACTGCGGCTCTGTGGAACTGCAGGCATAGCAGCGCTTTGACCTAATTGTTAACATGAACATGTAGGACTGGGTATTGGTACTCGCTACCTTTAACTTATCAATTGAAATAATCCAGTACCAAGTAGTATTGATACTTCTCCAGTCACACAATACTTTAAACCAATCCTAAGATCTAGAAAAAAATTACTGTTTATATGGTTGTGCTCACAGACATCATCACAAACATTCCTTCAAAAAAACTGGTATCTCTATCACTTTAAGGGTACTGGTACTGGCACTTGTATCATAATTTTTTAAATGATTCCTAGCCCTCCTACCATGGCAACATGCTCTTAATGCATATGCTAACATGCTGATGTTCAGCAGGTATAACGTTCACCATCTTAGTTTAGCATGCTGGCATGCTAACATTTGCTATTTAGCAGTAAAAACAAAGTACAGTTGAAGCTAGCACAGGATATTTAGTCATAAATATCCAAAAGTTGTTTGAGCAAAGAAACATTTCTGTGGTCAGCTACTTATTTTCTGAGCAGATACACAAATAATCACAGGTAATGAAAATAAAGGTTTAGTTCACTTTTGCCTCCCCAGTTGGGTTTCATTACAGTATGGCAGGTCCTATGCCTTCAGCAATGGTAAAGATGGTGATAAATGTGCTGCAAGAGGTGAAAGGTGCTGGGAGGTAATTACTCAACATGACACACACATGAACACACACACACGTGCCTGTTGGTACTTGTTTAAACAGGGCAGATAAATGGTTAAACCATGAGTCAAACGGGGATATCTACTGTATGTGTGTAAGCAGTGCAGCCTGCTTAAACAGGATTTATCAGGAAGCTGCTGATACACCCAGCTCATAATCACAACAGCAATCTCATTTCCCAGTGTTTTATGGTCCCTGTTGGCAAAAATTCATATGCTGAAGACACAGAGTCGCCCTCCCAACCCCCATCTTTAATGGACCCGATGAAGCCAGTGAACTGGAAGCACCAATTAGACTGTACATCAGAGAGACGGCACTTTACGAAAAGGTACTAGAGGCCATTCCTCCCTCTGGCCCCGGGGGCTCCAAAACTCTGGATGGCCACCTGTTTCTGAAAGGGGGGCAGAGGGAGGTGTTTACCACAAGCAGCACACACCACCGCCACCTAAGAATTTTGCAAGTGCAAGATTTGGTTTAACCCAAATTGTCTATTTAAATATTAATGTGTAAGTATGCACATTTTCATACAGTATGTCTGTGCCCTGTAAGAGCAGATGGGAAAAGGACAAATCATAAATTATGCATGTCGTAAATCATAGTTGCCTCTTGGTAAAGTCAAACATCTGGTGCCATCGGTCATGCTTGATGCTGTAGCAGTAGTTAAACAAGGAGAGGCTTGATCAAGGAAATGGTTTTTGCCACTGTTGTAGTATTTTATATGGCTGCTAATGACAGCAACTTCAGATGTTATGGCTGTAAAACAAATCAACCATTAAGACAATAATTTCTTTATGACTCCAAGTGAAACGTGCATTATTACCCCTTGCCATAAAGTTAGTCATCCGTTTCATGTTGGTAAACCTGGTCTTATCAAAGGAATATTCTTAATTTAAAAGATACAAGGGTAATACTATACGACAGAGGTGGTGAAAGTATACACAGCCTTTACTCGAGTAGAAGAACAGATACTTGTGTGTCTCTGGTAAAAGTAGAAGTACTGATTCAACTTTGTTACTCAACTAAAAGTGTAAAAGTACAGGCTCTGAAATGTACTCGACATATAAAAGTAAAAAGTTGCCCTCTGAAGGACATGTTTCTGTAGAAGGTTAACTGAACCTCACCTTTTTTCCACTGAGTCTCCCTTTCATCTGTTTCATCTTGTGTTTTTTTCGTATTGTTACATTTTTTTTGTCTTGTTTGTCTTTGTTTTCTTATTATGTCTGTTGTCTTGTTACATTTTTTATGCTGTTGCATCCTCTTTGTAGTGTAACATCTTTTATGTCTTATGTTTTTTACATCTTTTTAGATCTTGTTACGTCTGTCGTGAGTGATCTGCACTGATGCATACAACAAGGAACTGTCTTTTTGATATGTTATTGTCCCATCAGTATAGGCTGAAATCGGTCGTAAGATTGGGAAGATGTTAAAGCTAAAGTAAGTAGTAGTAGTAAGTAGTAGTGTGTTCATATATATTTATTTGCACGTAGTTACTTCCCACCTCTGCAAACAAACATTTAAATGGTTTAACTTGAAGCTGGATTTAAAACCTTATCCCTGAATGTGTGAGTGAGACGGAGGAGAGAAGCCTCTAGCAAACACTGATAACAACATGGTCGAATTTTTCACTTCACAGATCAATTCTCATTCCCTGAAACCCACACAACACATCAGAAGCCAGCTTCACGTTGGCTATATATTTACTTAATGGGCTTAAAGTTCAGACCTTGACAGACAAACTGGACCGTATGGCAGCGTTATTGATTTGTTGTGTGCAAATTGCTGCTGGGGAAATGACAAAGGTGCTCATGTTTGTTGCCCATCCTGTGACGTCTGGTGTGTTTAATTGATTGACCATGAGGTGAGCAGAAAGAGCACGAGCTGCTCCTACACTTTTCAGTATTTTAGAATAACATCTCCCACCAGATGTCCTATGCTGGTCAAAAAAAAAATTTATGAAAATGAAAAATTTAACCAAATACCTTGATATTGATATTGGGACAATCTTGTAATATTGTGAATATTGTATTTCACAAAATATGAAGACAGTGGGATTTTTGATAAATAATCATCAGTAATATGCATATAATGACTAAGTGAGTGAAGGTAAATAACAGAACAGCTACAACAGCCTGGTAAGTTCAGAAAATACATAATTTTAGTGTAATGCAGCCTTTGAAACCAGGAAACACTTCTGCCATAACACAATATGACAACATCCAGAATCTAAGACGATAGCTAGTCTCATATCCAGATATCGATATAATATTGATATATTCCTCAGCCCTACTTTCAGCTGATGACTTTCTAATCAAAGTGGCACAAATAAAGTTTTTCTGTCCCAGCATGGCTGAGAGGCAAATATTTCACAACATGGGCGACAAACACAAACTGTATTGTCTGTGACTGGCGTGGAAATGTGGATGGGTGACAACCAGTTCCAACATGTTTCGGCACACACCATTTCCCAGAACCAGCACACTGGGAACAGGTCTGACAGCGACTTCACATCACACTGACGAGTGCGCGACCAAAACTAAAGGAATGCAAGACAATGTGTGATGAATTGGAGGGCTCCCATTCATTTCCGGGCCCTCCCACTGAATCTGTGCCATCTGCATGTGGCAACTCATTAAAACTGAACTTCAGTCTTTTATGATTTTTCAACACTGTATCTAATAACACATGTTTAACGGTTAAAATTGTATAATGCTCAATTTTATTTATTTTTCTAAATGGAAGATTGTGCATTTTTCACAACAGGGCTGAAAGTAACATGACTGAATTTTTAGTATAGCATTAACAAATACATGAAATGTAACCACATGGCATCAATACTAATGATATGAGAACACTCAGCATTTTCAGGTAGTTCACCAAATCTATCATTGTATACATATATTACAATTAAAAAATAATTTAGGTAAAAGTACAGAACGTTGAGATCGACATTCTCCGCCATATATACAGTATGATCAAAACTACAAATAATAGACTAAGAGAATTTACTTTTGGTGTTCTAATGACCTCCAGGAGACTCAAATGGTGCAACTACTTGTTGAACACGTGACTTAGAGAATTTGGCAACTTTTTTGGGGGGTGGGAGGTGTGGGTATGTCAGAATATCAGGACTGAGTGAAAACCTAACTAACCGAACTATTTCTGATAAGAGTCACACAATAATACAAAAATTACACAAAAAAAGTCTGAAAAATTCTAATCATTATACTTAATGGTGGAAGTGGACATGTCATATTAGAGTGAATCTGCTAAAATCTTGTATTTTCAGTGTTCTAAGTAATTTTTATTAAAGTTTTAGTTGATGTTTCTCCAAGTTGCAATAAGCACAAAACACAGGAAAAGTCTGCACGATAATATAATGTATTATAAAGGTAACACAATGTATCTGTAATATAATGTATTAAAAGGCGGAGTGGCCCCTCCACAAGGGCGTTTCAGGTGATGTGACGGGAGGAAACCTCTCGCAAACAGGCTGGATGTTGCATCATGTATACGCACTCGCAATCCTAATTCATCTCACTGTTCCCCTTATAGATTTTTTTCCACAGTTATTTCAATGCACGCGGCGCCAATTCCCACATTATGAATGGAAACAGCTTCAAAAAACCGGCTTTTCAGAAACCCCGCTTGACAGTATTCACACTGCTCGAAGCTGATTGGCTGCTCAGCCTGCTGCGAGCGGAGCGCCAGTGAATGAAAAAACATGCAGCTTCATTCAAATTAAAGCCGGCAAGGATTAAAAAAAAGATTCAATGTATAACTAGAGGCTGGGGCCATTAAAAAAAAAACTATTGATGACTATTGGATAGAGGGTTTAAAATGTTCAATTAAATGAAAATATGAGGTTGAGTCGAGGTGAATCATTCACTGTGAAAGAGATGGAGAGATTTGACCTACATTCTGCGCCCTCCCCCCATCACCTTGCATCCGGTGCTGTCAGAGGAGTGGGCAATTTAAAACAGCACCGACTGAATACTATCACCAAAATCATATTTATGATGTTATTAAAATAGGGTTTTCTCTCACAGAACATCAAGCTGAAGCACAGCTCTGTTTTACCTGTAATTAGCGCAGATGCCAATTCAAAATAGAGCTAATTAATGACACAAAATGAAGGAACTTACTTGTCTGAACAAGGCAGCAGAGAAGAAACAACAATGACGGCCGTCCCATGTTTTTCAGCCTCACTGGAAGATTCATCTGCACTCTGATATGTCTAATTGTTATTATAACACTGTCTGTCAGGGGTGTGACTGCTGTTTGACCCTGCACCGGTGGTAGCCAAGGCTCTGCTGTGTCGGAGATGTTCCTGCTGGAGGAGCTGAGGAGGGATGCTCTGCACACTGTAATGTTTGACAACAACATCAGACCCATTTCAATGTGGTCCTGCGGTGGGTGGGACCGAGAGGGGCCCCGGTGGGGGAAGGCGGGATCTGGAGTGGTGTGATTTCTGAGGCAAACAGCCTCAACAATTGGGAGGTGGAGCTTCATGGAGATGGATTTTTACTATGAGTTAACCCTTTCAGAGAGGCGGGGCACACGCACATAGCCAACAGTGTTTGGATAGGGGAGACCTGGGGCAACTGTAACATTTTTTTACATTTTCATTCATAACTCACAGACTACTTGAAATGCACTAGAAACATATATCTGCACTAATTAATAATACAACTGATATATTTTACTAATAATGACAAGACTATAATATTACATTTAATGCAAGAAGTCAGAGTGTTACAACTGTCCTTTTGATGAGAGTAACTGCAACAGTTGGGGGCAATTGTAGGCATTGTATGCATTCAATGCTAAAGTATGTTTCTATTTTTGCAGAAGGTGAGGCGACTATTCTAGTGGTAATTATATTTTAGTTATAGTTTAGTAATTGGGTTCAAAGTAATTTTAAAATTTAAATTTAGTGAAATATATTAATTTTCTAACAGAATAATATGTCAACACAGACAAACAAGGTGTTACATGAGGCAGCCATGATAAAATCTTGTAAGTTAGCTGGCAACACCTATATTAGCATTTGATGTTCATGTTCATTTTTAACCAATAACCTAAACACAAAATTGATGTGTTTGAATTCCTTGTCATGTAAATTTTAAACAGCAGAAGAAAAATGCTGTATATCCAAAATGTAACTTTCATAACTATTGAGCATGTGTAGAGTAAGTGTCATCACTTTAGCTTGAATCTGATCAGAATAATTGAATGGGTTACAAGTGCCCCCAGTTCCCCTTCATCAGTTAAGTATCATTCTCTGCAGGTGAACTCTAACCTTTGTGAGCTGTACACCGATGATAGTAAAAGGACTCAGTCCACAGGTCTTTTGCAAGTAAAAAAAATCTAAAAAAATCTACACAATGGTTGCTGATGCATCTTCTCCCATAGTACTCTGACTTAATTCTTATAAAGTAGTTATATTTTTTCCCAGCTTTACCCCCCAAAACACCC
>JAJHUR010123009.1:776-12325 GCA_027495735.1 Lutjanus campechanus | reverse complement strand
TAATAGAAGAGATTACTTAGATGGAAGGACTCACCATAACATGTAGTCCCTTCAAACATGGCTATACACGGGTGCAACCTGTGGCTGCAGAGCAGCACGCAGCTCGTTAGCTGCTCTCCAGTGGCTTCTGGAAATGAATAACATTTTTTGTTGTTATTTTTACATCTTCATTTTCATTTATCATCCATTGTAACAAATTAAAAAGTTGAGAAAACTCAAATCCTCAAGGCAACATAGTGCAATAGACTTTTGAGTTTTGAACCCAACTCAAATTCTTAACTTTGAAAAAGTTTCACATAACTTCAAATCTTTTAAATCTTGTGTTTTCTTTGGATAAACTTAAATTTTTGAGTTGTATTTAAAAAAAAGTTGAAGTTAAAAATATCATATATATTTCTAAAACTCAAGGATTCACGTTTATCTAAAGAAGAAAAGTAAAGGAAAAGACAGACAGATTTCTTCATGGCCGAAAATGTCTCTCTCGATTGTAAAGGTTGCAGACGCCTTATATATATACCTTAAATTAAATTGGCATGTATGCACAAATACGAGGGTACACCTGTACTTACATATACAGACTTAAATACATAACTTTAAGATTTTACTTTAACATCACCAAGCAGTCAATTAGATTTTTTTAAATATAATTTCTCTCTGTATTAAGAGGTGCAGATGGCCTAATAAAGTCTATTTCAGGTGCTGAATTTTGCAGTTTACATGACAAAAGCAGGTGCAAAGTGGCGACTGGGCAGCTTTCCATTCACTGGCTGTGCTTTAGTGACTGTGGGCTGCAGCGTGTGGATTAGTCGGAGGTCATCATGGTTTATTACACACAGTCCATCAGAGCCATTTCCATTCGGCCAACCTGTAATGCACGTCCAGACTAATCAGCACCACGGACAGCGTCTCTCACACTTCACTCAGCTCGACCACCTCTACACACGATTGAAATTCACAACGCCGTTCACTCTCCAGTACACTTAGTCCAGCCTTTGTTTTCACTTCATGCACGAGCAGCCCTCCACCATTTATTTATCATTGCAATACAAGCTTTAATCATGTTTTGTGCACACAGGACAATTCTTTTTTCTTTTTCTTTTTTTAAAAAACAAAACAAAAAAACAGACGGCAGCCACACATTTTGACACTGAACACATGTTGATGTCCGCACCAATGCTGGAAGGCTTGTTAAAGGACCAGTGTGTAAGAATAAGGCCCTGTCAGACCTGGTATTAACATGTGTCACAAGTGATCTAATCACAAGTGGACAGCTCTAAATACAGGTCTGCACTCAGGATGCATCGCTCAGAGCACATTCAGAGGTGGTCTGGGCCACGTGTGGCCACATTCTGTCAGTGGTGTTAACGTGATGTGTCCTGGGCCACATTGAAAGACCTGTAAGTCCTGTAAGCCAATCTTTCGTTTTCTTCTGATGCAAAATGCGCACAGGCTCTCTTAGCTGCAGTGGATGTTTGTGATGACACAAATGACCCCAGACTCCCTTAAAAAATCGTGCTATTTTGAGATTTGTTGATTGAGGAGCAACTTTATAAACTTGTTGAAATGCTGTCTATGACAAATTTTTAATTATTTGAGCCCTCTTGTAAATTCGTCAGATGTTATACATTAAGTAGGCTATATATAGTTATGTCTTTCGTTGTGGAAAAACATTGTGTCCGCTTGTCTCAGCGAACCCCTGGTTAAAAGCAACAGCAATAGCATTTTGCAAAGGTGTTTATTTGCATAAAGAGTGGAGAAGTAAAACAGTACATTAAGTGGTTTCTATCCTTGTAAAAACATTGTGCTGCTGCGGAGTGTTGACAGGAGAGGCTCTGACTATGTCATTAAAGCTTTTCTTTGTCATCTGTGATGTGAAAACAGATTTCCACACAGTCAGAAATAGTTAAGTTATAAAATCCCCGTGGACCACGGAGCTTCTCTCCTGCCGGGCTGCTGACAGCGCAGGCAATAATATGATGCTTGCTGTGGGCTGATGGAGGAGTTTAGTGTGATGAAAAAAACAAGAAAGGAACGAATGAACAGCCTCATGGACAGTAAACTGAGAAAACAGCCCCAGTCTTTATTAGCATATAGAGCGGGAAAGTGAGATCCAATCACAGGTGGACAGGTGTGGATTCACATTCTCAGAGCCGTGCACTTGTGATCGGATAACGTAGGATGCATTTAAATACCAGGTCTGAAAAGAGCTTGAGTGGCATCTAGTAGCAGATTTCAAACAACTTGCCTGCCAAGCAAGTATATCCTACAGTGATGCAAAACAATACATACAAATGTACTTTTTCTACGGTAACAAAAACACAAGAATTCTTATTTTCAGGTGTTTGTGCACTAATAAAAACATTTTATGAGTATTATATTAAACTTCTGCCAATAGATTCTCATAAATCTAAAATCTATACATGTGTCCATTATTGCAAAGTGTTAACAAAGAAAAAAAATACATATCCCATACACTTCTATGCATTTAAAGGCCTGTAAGTTTGCATGTTTTGGTGTGAATCAGGCTTTTTTGTTTGATTTCCCTCCCTCAAACGTTTTAGTTTAACTTGCAGAGGCTTGAAACTCACCCAAAAGACCATGATGAATTTAGGGACACTCGAGGACACACATGTGAGAGAAGAACTGAATTTTTGTAATGCAAGTAATGACCAAATTCACATGATCCTCATCAGATTGATAATATCAGTGTTTGCTTCCTGTTTTCTTCTGGATCTTTATTATTTTCCATCAAAAGAGCTGATGAACACGGTGCTTTCCACCAACCGTCTCTCTCTGAAATCCAGTTGGAGAAGTACAGAATTTGGGTACTTCTTCCACTTCTGCTGCCATCGTGGGTGGCGAGGGAATTAGTGAAACAGCTGCAAAATTCCCCCCCCCCCCAAACCCCCTAATTCCAACAACGTTCTCTGCAGGCTGTGTGCGGGCCCACCTACAGGACCACCATCGATGTGCACGAGGGCCCGATGCAGGACCAGATGTTGTTGTTGTGTTGCTGCTGCAGAGTCGCTCACATTTTCATTAATCATTATCGCAACACCTCTCCTCCTCTCCCCTTAAACAATCGAGCATATGGGCCGCCTTGTCTGCCACTGTGCCCACAACAAATGCGGCGCATGGCCCACGGTTCATCAAGGTCCCACATGATGAAACAGCCCAAGCCACTGATCTCCCCCTAATTTAATGATAACTATCACCTGTTCTCCGAGCGCAGCGCCACACTCTAGATGGTTTGTGAGTAATTGGCCTGTGCCTTTTGCTTGATTAATTTGATTGCTACATTTTTCACTGTCCCCTCTCTGGTGATTGCTCTGGCACTACAGGTGCTGGGTTTCATTAATTACGTCCTTAATTGGTTTGGAAATGTTGCACGCAAGTTTGTTTTGGGGGAAGGTTGTGGTTTGTTGCGAGCGGCAAAACATCTCAGCGTGTTTCTCCCACTTAAAAAGATAAATGAACCTCATCTTTTTAGCAGATTGTGGCGAAGATGCAGGAGGCGTCGAAACTCAAGGACAACAAGCTGCTGGAACTGTTGGATGTAAGATGGAGAAGTCTGGAAACTAACGGGTATTCTCGCCCTCTGTGATGATTTGATGTATTACGTAAATACCAAAGGCTGATATATGACTCCAAAATAACAGAAAGTCGAGATGTAAAGACCACAGGAGTTAACCTGCTGACTGAGGATGCATTTGACGGTGATCGATCTTGACTGAGTGCAACTCATGATGACAAATCATGTCCAGGCACCACATCAGCATGTTTTCCAGCGGTAACAGAAATAATAATAACTGTGGGTTTAGACAAATCATGTGACATCTTTGTTTGAGGTGTTGGTTCTGTTCAATATGACTTTTGTTCTTGACAAGGACACAAGATGTGACTTTGCTTTTGTGTGTCTGATGATCACATCAAGACCCGGAGCCAAATTGATCAGTTTGTTAAACCGTCACTACAGTATATAGAGGCTGTTGTCATGAATAAAAGGTGTGTGAAATGATACAGTGACAGCTTTGACTTTGTTTTTTTTAATCTCTTCAACCAATCTAATCAATGAACTACATCAAAATCTTGCGATACAACCATGTTGTATAATGATAAATAAATCTCTTGTATCCTGTAAAAACAATTATGGTTGGTGGAACTAGTGGACTTGACAACAAACACGATGAGATCTTAGGTCGGGGGGAGTGAGACCCCTCCTGTAGGACCCCTACAATATGCAAAATGAGGTTGAGAAAGTAGAAAAGCTTGCTAACACTTGCACTAGCTCAACTATCTGCAATGCTTGTCTTGTTCATTACAGCAGCCCCTTTAGAGTCTTCCCAACTGATGATGATGCTAAAGATGCTCCAAATTCTAAGATTTGACAGTTGGCAAGTTTTTTTTTTTTTTATGCTTTTATGCTTTGATACAAAGATCACAGTGATGGATTACCTAATAAGTTTCACATCATCACAACATGGCTTACTGGAGTGAATCAAAACCAAAAAGTGGGTGAACTGTCACGACCTTTTATTTCCTTTGACCTGTCCTTTAAGCGCCATTTAACTCTGATGTTTTTATACCTAAAGAAAATGTAGTTAGTCATATGTCATGCAAAGAATAAACACATCTCGCAGCGACCGACCAAACCCCTCAAGAAGTCATATCTCGATCAGTTGTGGTAAAATGATCAACAGCTGTCTATCACCATTATGTGACATCCACTGCCCTCTTGAAGTGGTTAAACCAGGGGTCTGCAGCTCTTTGGCTTCTCTCCAGTGACTCCCTGTGGCTTTGACAAAAAAAAATATGGAAATGTATGACATATTTTCAACATGACTTTTTTAAATCATTGTTTAGGCCTTACAACTGTAAAAATGTGTAGCCTAAACAAATTGTGCTCCATAGCCGTGTATAAGCTTGGCACCTTTTCCTCTACATTTTGCTGGTGACTAGTATTGAGTCTGTCTAGGCGAGCTGTGGATGCCAAATCCAATAAAAGAAAATTCTTGGAGGAAAATGGAGAATTTAATGGAATTTAATTAAATTTCATGCAGCTTGTTTTTTCTTGTTGTTTTTTTGTTTTTTGGCCAAAAATAGCTCCTTTGAGAGTACAGGTTGCAGACCCCTGGGTTAAAAAAAAAAGCTGCGTCATGTTGACTATCCAGATTCAACCTGGTGGTCAGTTGGACACACGCCTGCAGTGGATGCTGCACTTTGTATATTTTGCTTTACTGTGTTGTTGTGGTTCATTGGTAGGTCAGTGGGCAATAGTGTCCAACCTGGGGGTAAGTTTTTATATTTCTTTTTACACTGCTGTTTTCTGTTTTACTTTTACTGGCTAATTTTTACTTTTTAATTCTATCCTTTAAAAAAAAATCAAATTAAAGTAATTTAACATTTTCAACTCACATATTATTTAATCTCAGGCATAAAGGAAGAACATTGCCAGAGAACAAGATTTTGGTTTTGGCTTTCCATTTCGAATCCATTTGCCGTGTCGAGCTGCACAGAGCTGACTGAGCATCCAGGTCTTCAGACACAGCCATAGAGCCATCCAATCAATTTTCAAAATAAACAATCATAATCACACAATCATAAAAATAGACCCAAAAAAAGAAATGATTTAACTACATAGCCTACTTATCAATGAAAGCCAAGAAGAAAAAAGATGACCAAATCAACTAGGCAGGCAAAACACTCCTCTGCTGAAACGCTTCTGAAACGCCACTGATGAGGCTTGCAGCTGCGTGGAGGACAGATCAGAACCATGGCACAGACGTGGCATGCCCAGTAGAATTAACAGGTAAGTAGTATTGACCAATCACATCTGAGTGGGCTTTGGTTGCATGCAGGTAAATAGTGCACATGGAGAGCACAAGAGGCAGAACACACTGGCCGAAATTCAGTCTCAGATCACATCGGCTTTCATCTGTCCACAATTTTGCTTTTTATTAGCTTATAAAAATGAGTTTCTTTATCCTCTTTAAAACTATATTCGCACATCTTCTCAAACAAACTGTAAACAATGATTGGTGCATAGAAGAAGAGGTTTTGGCCCAGATATCTGGATGTCTGTTATCTGGATGTCCACTGGTTACAACGCAGGTCTCGAAACATTGGCTGTTGCCCCCAGAGATCAGACATTATGCAACAAGTTATAAGCCTCATACCATTTTTAAAATAAAAAAAAAAACATCTGCCTGTAATTCACCACACTTGAAATGTGGTCTT
Organism: Lutjanus campechanus; assembly: GCA_027495735.1. Lineage (NCBI taxonomy): Eukaryota > Metazoa > Chordata > Actinopteri > Lutjaniformes > Lutjanidae > Lutjanus > Lutjanus campechanus. Next base: position 6,088 of record JAJHUR010123009.1, on the reverse strand, counting down.
ATTTTACAATAAAACTAGCCCACAACATCTGGAATCATATCAGGATGGATTCATATCCTGCAGAACAGCTAGAGAAAAATACCTCATGTCAGGAACTTTGACATTTATAGAATTGGAGGACACGAGAGCTCCCCTAAAGTAAAGCCAAAGCATCTCCATCACCCCCTGCTGGCTGGCTATAGTATAGGTCACAAATCCCGACTTTGCAAAGTTAATTATTAGATAGAATGTATTCCAAACTAAAACATCAAAGTGCAAGTCAAATAATATTGTTTCCAGAAGATAGCTTCAGTCATTTTTGGTGGTTCGTATCACACAGACGTATGTCCAAGTGTTCATTTTTTTAATCAGTTTGGTTTTAATGAGTTATTTGATGGGGTTTCAAGTTGTGATTGACAGCTCAAAAGCACTAGATCCAAAACTAATCAATTTACTACACAGACTCTGGCTCCAAATGAAACGTAAAATATCACATGTGATTTCAGTTATAAATACATTTATCAGGTGGATGTAATTTTAGGAGATTTCTCTTGTGAAATATGATGTTTCACATAAAACATACGACATATTTCACATTAGAAACCATGACTTGGCCGGCTTGTATATTGGGATGGTCAGTCTGTTTGTCTTCTCAGCCTCCTCTATTTTCTTCTCTTTCTGTAAAGCTCCTTGTAATCACTGTTTTGGAAACGTAGAACTATTTTACAGCTACAGTCGCTATTTGAGGAGGAGGAGAATGTGTAAAAACACTAAATCACTAAATCCCCATTTGGATTAATTTCTCTCTCTATCTCGGCTCAACTTTAACAGGGACTATTTCTATTCTATTTCTATTTCTATTTTTTGTGCCAGAATAGTTCCAAGGAAACCGTCTGTTGATTATCCAGACTGAGAGGGACACACACAGATTTTGTAAAGAAAATCCTTGATAAATAAAACCAAACCTCTAAAGTCACAAGAAAATATATTGTTTTCGTGTACATCATTTAAATTTGAGTCACATGTCCTCCTCTTTTTGCAACATAAGAGGCTCCATGTGACCTGCAGGCATCATCATCTCCTTCTGCTGGTCTAATGAAGCAGAAATCATCAGATGATGGTTACTCAGACATATTGTAGTACGCTGCAGACCCTTGCAGTTGATTGTAAAATGCACCAATGAGTGTGTGTACGGACGGATGACTTTAGGAGGCTCAGATTGAGATTGATTTTTCTGACACTCTGACGGTGATCAACATGTAAGACATACAGCGCCCACGGGGTCATAAACACAGAGCTTTGGTTATATTGGTTATACAGGGGACTGTTTACTCTGGAGGTGTTTTTTTAATGTCAAAGCTTGAGAGTGATAAAGGTTTATATGTGGTTTGATTGCCAGGCCGTTTTTTTTTTTTCACTCTGTCATTATTCCAGCAGGCATGTGGAGCATCTCAACAAGAAAGTTTAGCTCAACCAAATCTCTTTACAGGTATCCGCCTCCCCTTCACTACCTCACTGTGTCCTTGAGATTCTCTCCTCTCACTGAGGTTTTCCTAAATCTCTTCCTCTCAGTCCAGTCAGTCTCCTTCTTTCCATCTGTCTCCAAAAGTTTCTTTCAGCTCTTTATCTCACTAAGTGGCGAGAAAAAAAAGTGTCACTGAATCTTTTGTACTGACTTTGATTCGTTTGAGTTTAATATGTACCAAATCTGCAGGGATGCATCATGCCTGCAAAAAATGACAGATCTCGACGCAAAAGGAACACCCCACTTCCCTCCAAGTTTACCGTGTAAACACTGCAGTAAATTGCATTGATGTACTGTAGTTTGTCCTCTACAGTAGAGGTCAAGTTTGGCTTATGCAAGCCCAGATATGGCAAACAGTCCATCAAGTCACTGTGCTGTACCCAACGTGCACTGTGCGGCAGGATCTACTCCTCTCCATGGAAAATGCATTGGACATGCGTCAACAGACTTTGTGTGTCTGCAACATTACGCTGGATGACAGCAACCAGTAAAAGTTTGCAACAAGGTCTGTCGATCATTGTTTCCCAAACTTAGGGCTGGGACCCAAAATGACTCACGGACCCGTTTTTTATTGGGTCTCAATTTGATACAACAAAGTCTTATGATTCAAAATGGGTCATGCTTTCTCTGACTCATTTCTCTATCTAAAAACCAAACCATTCTGTCAGATAGTGAATTACAAAAGTAATTAAATCACAGTTTCAGGCAGTTTCCAACCACTTTCCAAAATCTTGAAAAAAAACATTAAAATTCAAGCATTTTTAAAGATTTTCAGCACCTGTACAAACCCTATTCCTCAAATAATGACAGGCAGAGCAAAAGAAAGCAGGTTTCAGTAATGTCCATACTCTAATAATTTTAAACACAGGTGACAAGGACTTTAAAACACAGTAGCAAAATACAGCTGTGGTTAAGAAATGCAACAGCCACCTCACTAACGGTTAAAAGCATAAATCACCATGTTCTGCACAGAACAAAACAATATATTTGCATATGGAACATAAAACAAACTAGCTAGCAAACCTAGCCGTCGCTATAATATTTTAGTACAAAATATCTGATCCTATCCCATTTTTACCTGTTAAAGTTACTGCATTATGCTGTTAATACAAGTTCAACACTTCCTGTATCCGTGTCAGATTAAAAGGATGTCCAATCAGTTTGGATGGTAAATGTAGACAAGTGAAGTAATAAATTCCTCAGTATGTGCTATATTGACTTACTCTGATACAAAATCTGTTGTTCTTCCTGCATCCAGTGATGTCACAGTGATGTTGTCACATGCTTTGTTTTGGCCAACAAACTAATAGCTGGTGGGTGGTAATACGTGGCAACACTGGCATAGCGTCAGGAGCTTGCATGCAACGCATCCTTGTACACATAGACACTGCCGGCATGGCTCTGCGAGCAGGCAAACTCAGCTTTCGTCATCAATATAGCACGTAGTAAGGAATTTTTTGCTTTGATTGGCTACATTTACCCTCAACATTGACTGCACACCCACATAAAAAGTGCAGAATTTTATCTTTAAGATTACACTCAGCAAATCTCATTCTTGAAGAAAATTCAAATATAAAAAGCAACAAAAACATCACATGTGCAGGTGAGGTAGAAAGCCATTACGGGCTTATCTAAAAACCCCACCTAGGAAAATTAAAATAAAATTAAAACAATAACAGTAATAATACTAACAATGCAGTGTGAAGCATCAACAAAAATATCTTCTGCCTAATTAAAATTATATTCAAACATTGAGAAAAACATCAAATCACAAAACAACACACGTGTTGAAAACATAAATCAGCCAAGCTTCTACAATACCAAATCTCTTTGACATCAAAGCTTCCTTGAGTTTCATTTTATATCTTGATAGAGACAAAGAATCGGTTAATAAGTGCAAATTTGTATTCCATAATTGGACTCTACGGTATCTTAATGAAAACTGTGCTCGAGATCTACAGTATGATACATTGGTAGGTACAAGTTATTGATTTGTCTGGTTGAATAATAATTGACTTGAGAATTACAAATGAAAAATGTTTGAAAACTTTGTGGCAAGTCTGTACCCATGCACTTCTATAATGAAATCAATACATTTCATAGGCATAAACATTTTAAATTCATGGTTTGTTGTGTTCTTTATCAGTAGGCTATAAATGCAAAGGTTATGGCAATTCATGATTTATTTTTAGTAAGTTTCAGTGCCAGTAGGACACCAAACTTCTCTTTTGGGTCTGAAGCTGGAAAAGTTTAGATTACATTTTTTTTTTCCAAAAGGCACTTTTTGGCATTTTAAGTAGCACCAAAAAAATTCATTGACATTCATTGGTATGGGTATGGTGATGGTAGTACAAATCTCAATTATGGAGATATCAGAACTGTGGCAAATAAAACCCAAAATCTCTGCATGGCCAGATAGCATAAAATTGCTGGCACTACGCTGTGCCGATTTGACACAGGATCACACGCTCCCCTACTGCCAATGTCGCCAGAAGTCGCTAGATAGCAAATTTTTGTGTGTGTGCAGAATGTGTGTGTGGGAGAGAGAGAGAAAGCTCAGACTCTGATTTCAAAACTTTCAAGAAATTCCAACTTTTTCCGTTATGTTCCTCCAGGTTCTTTCCCTTTTCTCTTGCCACTGTACAGTCACACAACACTGTCATGTAGCCTCGAGAAAAGTGTGAATCTTTTGCTGAACTTCAATCTTAGTCTGTCTTCATCCACTTGTGTCTTTCCATTGATTTAACACATCAATCATCCTGTAAAATTCCCTTCACATTTGGTCTATAAACACACACTATAGGGGATCAAATGCTGCACAGTTACAGAGATTGTTCGGAGATTAAGCTAACATGACTTTGCACACACCAGGTGGTGAAATCGACGAGGAAGAAGAATTTGAAAGATGCTGCCAGGGGCTGTTTCAGCGTGAGTGCAGGGACTGGGAGTGTTGGTTTTCTTCTTCTTTTTTTTCTTCTTTCTTTCTTTTTTTTTTTGGGAGGGCTATCACCCATGTGTGGAAAACCCCAAGCCTGGATCGATGCACCCTTTCCCCACAGTCTAAATTGGATGGCCATGGACTGATTCATCTGAAAGCTCAACGAGAGCTCTGTGCGGCTGAAGAAACCTGTACTCTGCATCTACACCACACACACACACACACACACACACACACAGAGGTACGCACATACACACTCCACCTGCACGGCATTCTAACTCCTCTTAATCATGTAATGTGCTCTGTGTCTAGACACCTGGATCCTCTGCAGGCTGATCTCGATAATGGATCTGTGGTTCTCCAACACTTGACCCTGAGTGTAAGTGTGTGTGTATGTGCAAATGGTCATTTGTCTGGCCTGGCCTGCACTGTCACCTCGCCCATCCTCGGGAGGGGGGAGTGCAAGCAATTTTCTCTCTCTCACACAGTCACTGTACAAATGCAGCCATCATAAAGTCCAACACTTAACCGATTTAACCGCAAGTTTGTTTCCATTTCAGCCACTGGAAGGAATGTGTAGGACTTTGATAGTTGCAGTATTTCTTGCACTCTGCACTCTGTTCTTCTACAGGGTGCCTCCTGGCTTAAAGGAATATTTCGATAATGTAAAGTGGGGTTACATGAGGTACTTATTGATAGTAGTAGTACAGTAGATGGCAGTTGGCATGTGCCAAGTCTGGAGAAGCAGCAGGAGTATCGGTGTAGGAAGGTAAGCAATGTGCTGCTGTGGAGGGGATCAGCAGAAAAACCTATTTTAGCCACTTAAAGGGATAGTTTGGATTTTTTGAGGTGGGGCTGTAGGTGACGGTC
>JAJHUR010123003.1:924-17435 GCA_027495735.1 Lutjanus campechanus | reverse complement strand
CTGCACACGTCCAGGCCAGCAATGCAGTGTGATCGATTTCAATACCATCAGTCTCAGACACAGAGAAGCCAGCCAACACATGACACAAAATCACTGTTGATTGGATTGTGCTGGGACAAATGCAAAGAAATGGAGTGGAGTGAAGAGGTAGAGGAGCACAAGAGGCGTTGAAAGACCCTGGTGACTCTAACCATGTGCCCCCGACTTTCTCTTCTCTTTCTCATTCCACCTTTCCAGCCTAATGTGTGTTACTCTCCAGTCCAGTCCAGTCCAGTCCAGTCCAGTAGAGTAGTGCGCCTCCTCACCCGCCAGTTTGCAGTTTTTTCTCCTTCGTCTCTACTCTTAGCTCTTATTTTTCTTTCTCTTCTTATGTTCTCTCTACCCTCTATCCTTTAGCTCTTTCTCTGTCCCTTTCCTTTCTTCTTTTTCTCAATATTTTGATGGATTGAGCAAAGTAATCAAGTTAAGGCATCAAACAGTGCAATATTAACATTTAAGCTAGCTAGCAAACAACATAATGTTTTGTTAACTTTTTAGCTAGCTGTATTTATTTGTTTTAGCATAATTTGGGTATGCAAGCATCTCCATATCAATTAACTATTTCTTTTAAACTCGGATTTACTAAGCTGATTGTAATTAATCTTAGATTAAATGCACCTTAATGGAATGTCTCTTTGTGTCTGGACAGCCCTTTTTCAGTCCAGTCCAGTAGTCTTATTTTTCTTTCACCTGTCTCTTTCTCTATGACCTCTATCTTCTGCTTCTTTCTCTGTCTTTTTCTGTCTTCCTTCTTTTCCTCAGTTTTCTGTCTTTTTTCCTATGTGCTTTACATGTGAGTCCACGTCTTTTCTCGTTGTCCTTTCCTATCGGTCTTCTTCTGTGTCTGTACTGTCTTCTGTCCTCTGGCGTTGTGGTAGTTTTCGCTCCTATCTGACCTGTTGTGTGTTTGCTACTGGGGTGTCAAGTGTGCTGGAGCTCCAGTAGCTCTGTGGTGAATGTGAACTGGTTCTGTAATGGGTCAGGCTGACACACAATCACGGAGCAAGCTTACGTAAAAGTTACTTGACTGCGTGGGTGTATGCAGACGCAAGAAGATGCATAATATATTGATGCTTTAAAAAAAAGAAAATTTTGGGAAATTTCCACCTAGCACGGTCTTGTTTCTGTGATTTGTGGCAGCTCTGCGCCAGTCAACTCCAACGTGCAAAGAATCTGTCTGTTTGCTATGTATGCTGATGACTACTGCCTCTTTGTTCACATTGTGTCTTAGAAAGATATCAACTGTGAATGTGTTAGAAAGAGTGTGAAAGTGCTTGATTTATAGAGAAGCCCCAATCCTTCCAGCTCCAGAGAGACCCTGACTCTCCCCTCTCTTTACCCCAGCCAGAGCAGGTCGATACTGGGGAGCCACCAAAGGACAACCTGCTGAGCGTCAGGAAGCCTACGGTGGGACGCACACACTCCCTGCCCAACGACAGCTACATGTTCCTCCCCCCGCTGCCCTTTGGCCACGCAGCTCCAGCACAGCTTCTAGCACAGACACAGGGGCCCCAGCACATACTGGGCACCCACAGGGCCCATTCAGGTAATATACGATATGGTATTTAATTTCAAACTAGAAGAGTGCAGATCTTCACAAAAGATGGTGAAGTACCTACTGCAATGCCACCACTCGCAAAAGCTGAAATTTTGAATAATTTACACTTGATGTCAACTATACAGCGGCACCTACCTTCCACCTAGTGGAAGTTGTGGATATTCAGGAGGTTAATATTTTGGCATAAAGTTGATTAGATCACTCTCAGCAACTGAATTGTATTCAGCAAGTAACTAGTGTCACGGTCAGTTTTTCAGGTTTATAACAAACCAGATTTCATGAAAACTGGTTCCAAACTAAGCAAGTTGCAGTCGATTTTGTAATGAAGTCTGTACCTCTCATTGTTTATCAGTGGAACTTGAATCCTCCAGTGGGCAACTGCGCAAACACATGGCTGGGATGGCAGTAACGCTAAAAATAAATAGGATTGATTTGTAAATATCTATATATCATTAAATTTATGCCCTGCCAACTGTCATTTACATTTTCAACATGTTTTTAGGAAGCTATATGGTGTCAAGTGTGATATAACTACCATATTCATTGCAATGTTACCAGGGCATCGGGTTATGCAATATTATGTACAGTTGTGTAAAAACCTAATTTGAATTGAAATTGTGACACCCCTGTTGGGTTTGTAATTGATTTATAGATGCTCCGATTTAAGATGAAACAAAACTTTTGTATTGATGTAAGTGTTTGAGCCACAAAACAGGCCAAAATGTGGCCTGCAACAGACTAGTGGGCAAGGCTTGTTTTTAGCCTAGCAGTTGTTGATGACTTGAAGCCACTACGGGCTGGTTAAGCGGAGCGAGGAGTCAGCAATCAGTATAAAACAGAGCAGTCAAAAAAACAATGAGTTTTAAACAACTGTTTGTAACTGTAACCACGAGATGTCCTTCAGCATATAGTCATACGTATGCACAAAGAATATTAGGCTGCTTGGTCCAGTAGTATGCGAGATTAGCTGCAGACAAGCTCACACAAGACTTATTGTATAATACCAATTGTCACAATAAAATGAGACCAGCACCTGCAACAAAAGACAACAACTTAAAATCTCATTTATTGTTTTCTAAGACACCACAGTTGCGGCCTGGTAGCTTATTGGTTTTGATCCAGGATTTGCAACACCTCATTAGAACAGGACAGAAATGGGAGGCCTGGATTTTAACCTAACACAGGTTGACTGTCAGAAGATGCAGCTCATTTCCTCTGAGTATGAACACATCAGCTATAACTGCTTGGTTGTCACTTGCCCGTCATATTCAGTGCTGTGCTTGTTTGTCTGTGTGCAGGCTCCAGCAGTTCGGTGCGTTCACAACCGGAGGAGTTTTCCCAGCAGCTGACCGTTCCCACAGACCTCTTCAGACCCATCAGCCCCCACAGCCACTCAGACTCGGAGAGCATACCGCGACTACCGCCTCCCAGACGCACACACACATTCAGCCGCACACTCCGCAGACAGGTGACTAAATCACACTGTTTGAGATGTTCACTTTTATTGTCTGCTCCTGTCTGTATCTCTGCCTTATGGAAATAATGACTTTGTATCTCAAAATAATGTGAAACCTTCTAAAAATATCAACTTTAAATCTACAAATAGAGAAGTTTTTACAAACAAAGTTGCAGTTAAAGTTTTAACTGTAAAATTATCTTTTAAAATAATAATGTAGTATTTCAGAAATAAATTTATCATAGGACAAAAAGGTTTAAACACTAATAGTAGTAGAATTCCATCCAAGGATTGTGGGTAAACTGGGAAGACCAGTTTTATCAGCCTACTTTACATGTCAGTCTGTGTTGATACTGACTGAGCATGTCACTTTTTGTTTTCATCAATGATGTAGCTTAGTACCATTATTCTTGTGCATATCTCATTTAGTCAGTGTGCTCAACTGTAGGCAGAATGAAGAGTATAGTCTTACGTTGTTCATTATTCACCTGTGGTGAGTAATTAGTAGAAATTTACCACTCAAAATATGTGTAGTTACCCTTTATTTAATGATATCACAAATAAGCACTTCAGTGTGTTACGTTTTTGCACAATAGCACAATCACCAATTCTTGACAAACTGATTGATTGGTATCAGTTGGTGTCATATCTCATGACATTTTGCTGGTGACAGTAATTCTACTGACTAATTGTTATAGCTCTCAAAATTATTACTTTCTTATGAAATAAAGTGACTTTATTTTAGGGTGTCTGCTGCTCTACAAAGTCTACAATCCTATCTTAAAATTTCTGGAAATATAATTTAAGAATATAAAAATGAATTCAAATAAAATTAAAGTATATTTAAAGTGTATTTTTAAAAAGTGTAGTTAAAAATAGAAGCCATGTACCCCGCCTCTCACCCACTGTCAGCTGGGGTAGGCTCCAGCCCCCCGCAACCCTTCAAAGATAAGCAGTTACGGACAATGAATGAATGAATGAATGAATGAATGAATGAATGAATGAAAGAAACTAAAATAAATATACTAATTCTGCAATACTTAAAGTGGTGTTTCATTGTACTTACAAGAAGTGCACTTTATTGTGAGTGTATTGTAAATCAGTATAGTTTTAAAAAAGTATACTAAACTGCAAATACTTAAAATGGTAATGGTAGTTAGATGACTTTTGAAAAGTGTAAATATTTCAAGTCCTTTATAAATCACTATCAGTATGCTTTATTAAAGTGTACTTTAATTTCACTTCATTAGAAGTTTATTAAATTATGCTTACAGAAAGTGTACTTCAAGTGTGTTTATTTACAGCTGTACTTCAATGTACTTAATAAAAAATAGCGCAATCATGGTCAACTTTAATTTCATTAACTAAGCATGTATATGAGTATACAGTATATATAAACATATACTTTCTTCCTAGTTTTCTAGAATTTAATTACAACTAAAATACTTAGTATATTGCTATAATACTTAGCACAAAATTAGTTGTTCCAAACTAGCATTTTGAGATACAAAGTTACAAAGTCATTATTTTTCAGATATTAATGTATTATTTCAAGAAAGTTTCTCATTATCTCATTATTTTAAGGGACAAAGTCATTATTTTGAGATACTAACTCATTATTTTGACATATTCTGTCATTATTTTGCAACACTAAGTCATTATTTTAAGACAGTTTCTAATTATTTTCAGATACTAACTCATTATTTTTTTAGTTTACAACTTTTTTTCTTAAAATATTATTTATTCTCAAAATCTCTTTTTTTCTCCCTGATTGTGGCGCTAAACCCCTGTCTCAACCGCAAGTGAGTCAGACACATTACGCATTATTTTAGTGAGTGCACCAGCTTGGTGGACCTTGGGTCCCAGCTGCATCTGACGGGCGGGAGCACAAGCTGAAGCGTTTATTCAGACTTTATTATTTAGACTATTTTGTAGACACAGAAGGCACTGAAAACATGTTTTATCCACATTTTGTAATCTTGGCAGAGCAGTGTACGCTCCGCAGCCTGAGATCAGCTCACTCTGCTCCAGTTTAATCTCACAGACTCTCCCTTCACTTTACCCGGGAGCTGGTAAGCAAGACAGAGGAACTTCTTGGACTTTTTCAGAAGTGCTAATGGGCAAACTGTACATTTACTGCCATTAGACAACTTTACTGCTAAACTGTAATGCCTCTGCTCCAATCGCCAACAACTGTCACCCACACCCACTGTACACACACACACACACACACACACACACACACACACACTGCATTGCTTATGCTTTGCATTGATGGAAAATAGATAAGGAATATTCACACATATTGAAGGAAATCTGCAGATTGCACGGATAGTTTTGCTGCTTTACTGCTGATGCTTTGAAATATGCGGACAATACAAACCCATTGTAGACAGATGCTTCAATGTGGCGTGAAAGCTATAGTCACATGAGCGTGATGCTGACATGACATATGCGGTCTAGACAAGGCGTAAGAGCCTGTCGCACAGACAAACTGGTTTCGAGCTGTCGCAAATCTCTTTTCTCATCGCATGTTCTAAACAATTCCACTTTTCTTCCTCCTTCTTCCTCCCTTTCCTATCTGTTGCAAACTTATCTGCTGTCTCATCCTCCATATTGTATCTGTTATTCAATAATCTCAGCTCAGTTGGGCCCAAAAACCGCCCGACCCTGAGCTACTGCTCAAACACAGATACTCCTGTTTCTGAAACAGCAGACTTTAGCTCCTGTTCTGCCAGACCTTTCAGAAACACTGGACTCCATGTTCATCTTCCAAGAGACAGACAGACTAACACACACACACAGGCTTCCCTCCTACTTTCCCTTTGTCACTCATTAGATATTTGGTCTACTGCTAACCATCAGCCACTAAGCATCTAAAACTCTCCAAGAGGTAGCTCTTAATTCTTCTATATTCTTATACAAGCTGCCAGAGCTACTGTAGGGTGACATTGCATCAGTGGGTTATTTGGTATCTGAGTGATAGAATGTATTCGAGCCAGACAAAGATGTTATTTGGCTGAGAAATCCACCCACAATGCAGTGCACTTACCACACTACAAACTATACAACTCAGGGGATTGCTACAGAGCAGCGAGTGCTGTCCATGTACATTTGGCCGTTTTGTACACACAGTACCACAGTCATATAGCACTTGTGAATTTTCTATCAGTGCTTGAAACGTACAGTAATTCTTGTACTTACCCGATTTTGCTTCAAAAAGTCTGACAGGGTGATATTTTTTTTAGTATTTTCCCAGTATGCACTGTTATTATTAGGACTCTGTGTTGTATTGCCGTGGCTGGTGATTGGCCTGGCCTGGCTGTGATATCTTTGACCACTAGATGTCTCTGTGGTCACATCGTTCAGGCTCATGCAGGGAGACCCATGATTCCAAACAGTGCTGTGCCCTAAAACTCATGCATGGCTTGTTTCCTCATCTCTGTTGGTTCAAGATATTTTAATTCATCCATTTCAAATACTATTAATTTACTCTCCCAAGTTTGTGGACCATGAGGAGCAAGTCATGAGTTCATGAGGACATTTTATGAGCTCTAGCAACCATTGTGCTTACTAACGCTTCCTCTCCTACAGTAGCTTCATGTTATGTTTACCCTCTGACTCTTGGCCTCACACCCTGTAGATGGTTTTTTGTTTTTGGAGGTAAGGACGACGGCGTGGAAACACTGATCAGAATCTGGTATCTGGTTGTAAATTGAACTGAAATCTGCTGCTGACGGTTTACAGGGTTTTGTGTGAAGGGTCAAAGGTTAAAGGGTCAGGTGGTCTGGCTCAGAGTTCACTGTGTCAGCCGGCGCTCAATCAGCTGAGTCCTTCTGTCCGACTAAAAAAAAAAAAAAGGCAGCAGACATGTTCCTGGGTCAAAGGAGGAAAAACAGTAAACATGAGCTTCATACTTGGAGTTATTGTTTTGTCAGTTGGTACATCCTGTGACGCAGTGAATCATAACGTGATTTACAAGAAAAACAAGTCTGCATTTATTTCATATCAACAAGGTGAAGGACTCTCAAAAGCAAAGTCATTTTTGGTCACACGCAGAATCCTCATATACCAAAAAATGTGGAGGGAAAATTGTCCACATGAATCTTAATTAGGTTTCAGGAGCATTTGAGTACAAGTAATTAACTTCAGTCATTAAGTCCCTTTAAAGACCTCCCACACAAAAGAATATTAACGGCAGGCATAACATGACAAAATGAGAGAAGGAAGGGTTTTTTGTTTTTTTTTTGGATTGCATTTTAAGAATAAATTGAAATGTTGTGAGAAGAAAGTTTAAATGACGAGAATAAGAACAAACTTTCAATATTAGTGCCAGCCATTAGTCTTTTTTTTGCATGTTGAATGGAAATACTGTTTCAACTTTGTTCTATTCAAAATACTATTTTGAAATACTTTCAACTCTGTTCTCAAAAATGGTACTTCAAAAACATTCTTGACATAATGCAACTACTTCTACTACTTCTACTTTATGTGCAGCATTCCACCTTTATTCTCTGCATTTTGACATTACTTTTGACATTTTAACTTTATTCTTAACATTTCAGCTTTATGAAAATTATATTTCATTATTATTATCGGCATTTCGACTTTATTGTAAAAATGGTATTTCAACTTTATTCTCCATATTTCAACTTTATTCTCAGCATTTCAGCTTTATTATCAATATTTCAACTTTATTCTTCTTCCTCCTTTATGCCTGGCCCTGATAGTTCTCTGTACCTGTTAGACATGTTTAGAGAACATTCTCTGCTTTGCATAATAATTTGTGCCTCATAACTTACATTTACAGGTTGTTTTGTTTTTTATAAAACATATTTCAATTGCATCTACTCCTTCCACCTTATTAAATCCTGAATCTATTAATAGGGAAATATATTTCATTTCAAAAGTTTAAGTGCTTTACACAAGCTAGTCTCCTGCTCCACTGAAAACTCCATTTACAGTGTTTTTACACTGCGGGTTTCAAGTTTCCACATCACACTTGTGTAAACTGCACACTGGATCAGGATTGGCTTCCTTTCAAACTAGTTGTTGATGCCATTTAGTCCCTAAAAACCTCCTGTTTCAGCAGATGAATGTGAAATCAACCTTGTCGTGTCAAACTCTGCACGTATATCATTATCCACACTGAAGCTCAAACTTCCAAGTCATGTAAGAATAGAAATAAATTTTTGATCAGTGGGTGGCTTTAACAATTATTCCTATCATATGTGAATACTAAATCATGGCTCTGGCTCAACAGAAGCTCTGCACAATAAATTAGTCAAACCAAAGAACATCCAATAATGTTAAAGGATGTTTACTCAACTTACTCTTGACAAATCTTAATATGGAATTCTGCTGTTGAGTAATGCAGTGTAACCTCTGTGTTTCCATGTTACAATTCATGGAAGAATGTTGCAATTCCGATTTAACCCCTCACTGCCAACAGTGATGAGAACAGAGAGGACTCTGGGAATACGCTGGCCAGACTGTGAACTTTGACCCAGACTGCTGTTTTTCATCCTCATCGCCTCACACTAACTAGTCTCCCCCCCTCTCATCCTCCCCGTCCCTGCGTACCCGTGCTCTCCTCCATCTCCCCCTCCCGTCCCCTCATCACATATTTACCTCCATCTCCTCACCCCTCTCTCCTGAATATTTCCCCTCCCCCTCCCCTCCTCCATGCTTCCAGGTCGCGGTGTCTACTGACTCTCAGGAGGCCCTGTGTTCAGAGGGAGCAGAGAGCAATGAAGGACTTGTGAATGTGGCCTCTCTGAGCCTCCCTCCATCCCCCTCCTCTTCCTCTCCCTCCAACTCTCCCTCACCCTGCTCCCATCATCATCAGCAGCCCGCTCTCTGCCTGGTCCCCGCCACACCGGGCGCCTCCCCAAAACCCTCGCGCCCCAGCAGCGTGCACACCCAGCTTCACGACCAGCACTGCCTCACTTCCTCCTCCCCGCCCCCCTCGCCTCCCCCGCCCTTACCAGCCAGGCCGCACCAACAGGAGGAAGCTTCGGTGGATCAGGAAGTGTCCCTCCTTACCCATGCTGGTTTGGCCGGCAGCGATGACGTCATGACTGAGGACAGCGGCGACGGCAGTTACGCGGGCTGCCAGGAGAGGCCGAGTCCGTGTTTTAGGCAGCTCAAGAGGTTCCACAGCGCTGACACGCAAGGCCACAGCGCCCTTCTGCCCCGCCCCCGCCCTTACTCCTGGCTGGATGACCCGCGACGCCACTCCGTGGAGGTGTGCTCCTCCGCGGAGTCCAGCCCCCAGCGCAGCACCACCTCCACCTCCTCCGGCTTCGTGTCGCGAGCCGACAGCCTGCAGATCCACAGCCAGACTCCCACTCAGATGCCCTCGCCCCGACGCAAGAAGAAGATGAGCCCGCCGTGCATCTCCGTGGACCCCCCTGACGGACTGGAGACTCAGTCGGGCCTCTACCCAGGCCTGGGTGGGCTGGGGCTAGCAGGGTTAGGGATGCCCCCTCCTCTGCCCATCCGGGACACCTGCCTGAGGAGGAGAGCGCCGTCTAGTGACTCCAAGGACTCCTTCGACCTGGGAGTCGGAGAAGGTTCGGGACAGGACGGAGGCTCGCCAAACCCCAACACCAACCCGAAGCTATTGACTCTTCCCAGTTTCTCCTTCGAGAAGACGAGCTCCGAGCACTGAACACTGATCCTCCAACACACAGAC
Organism: Lutjanus campechanus; assembly: GCA_027495735.1. NCBI lineage: Eukaryota > Metazoa > Chordata > Actinopteri > Lutjaniformes > Lutjanidae > Lutjanus > Lutjanus campechanus. The sequence continues at coordinate 7,685 of JAJHUR010123003.1, read as the reverse complement.
ACGCACACACGCACACAGCCGGACGGACCCTCCACACACACAAACACACGATGCACTCTGTGTATCTGTGATGGTGATAGTTCTAGTAATAATGCTGTAGAGAGTAATAATGGTAAAACTACAACAAACAGTGAAAACATCCTTGGTTTCATGAGGAGTGCAGTACTGTAGTAGTGTGACCATCCCTTGTCTTTGTATTGTTACTGCCAAAACAACCAGAGAAGAAGAAGAGAACATATGGAACACAAACATGACGACTGTTTCTCTTCTGCTACGCCTGCATGCCACTGGCTGCAGCTTGACCCCAGAACCTCTGGAGTGACATCAGCACCGGGGATTTGGCGCCCTCTGCGGCCGCTCTCTGAACTGCCTGGTGTCGCACAGGGTGGGCTTTGCCCGGTCAGTGGAGGTACAAAGCAATATGAACGTTTTAGAGACACTATTTTCTTAAATTATTGGGCCATAGTGTTTGTACAGGATGTTGTTTTTTAATTTCATTTGATTGTTCTTTTCATGTCTTTTTGTGATTTTCTTTTTGGTTTGTCTTTGTCTCTTTTTTTCACTGTAGGATATTTCTAGCTTTCTTGGTTTACTGAGGAAAGTGAACGTTTTTCAAAGTGCTGAAAACCATGTATTTGTAGGAATAATATATAAATATATATATAAAAAACAAGTCATTAAACTGAGCTTGGATTTTTAAGCACACACATTAGACCATGGTGGTGTGATTGTTGGAGGCTAAAGAAGGCTGCCCTGGAAGTTTTTTTCATTGACTGCTTGAACACTGTAAAAAAAATAAAAAATAAAAATAAAAACAGACAAAAAAAGAGACAATTAAAAATTGCAAGGCAACTTACTGCAAAAGATTACATTTTGAAATAAACTTTTAAAAGTTTTGTCAACCTATAATCGTAAGTTTAGATAATTTACTTTTCTTCTTTAGATAAACTTGAATTTTCCAGTTATAGAAACTCAAGAAAATGTATTTCAGAAAGTGATCACAGTGAGCTGAGAACCTTATTTATCATGATTTGGGTGAGTGAAAATTAAATGGTTTTAATTTAAAACATTTAAATATGAACCATTATCCACTTTCACTTCAATAAGTTTACTCAATAATTGATCTTTTGATTTTTTGCAGCTCCTAAGACTCAAAGATTCAAGTTTATCTAAACAAAATGTAAATTATCTCAACAAAAGTAGTAACCAGTAACCAGTTAAAAATTTTCAAAACCTAATTTGAGAGTTTGAGTTCAGCTCAAAACTCAAAACTCTATGACAGTAAATTGCCTTGAAGTTTTGAATTTTACAGTGATTCTCAAGCGTTTCAGAAAGCTCCTGTACACTGGAAGACAGACTAAAGAACTTTTTGAGAAAAAACACAATTTAAAATCGATTGTACCCTTGTCTTAGGGCCCTTTCACACTTACAGTCATTGAAACAAAGGGGCTAACTAGAACCATAAAGGGTTCTTCAGCTTGGGTTATACCTTGAATTATCTATGAAAGGTTTCACCCAAAACCCTCTATGAGAGGTCATAACGGAGAACCCCTCTGTGGTGTAATGGTTCTGCCCAGAACCCTCTCTGAGGGTTCTGTCCAAAACCTTTCCACCTTCTAAGGTTACTAACAAGAATCCGCACAGAGGGCTCCATCAAGAACCCCTTTACATTCCAATGGTTTCATCTAGAACCCATCATGGGGTTCTCCCAAGAACCCTTTTATATCATGGTACAAAGATAAACGCTTGATAAAAGCGTTCTTGAAAGATTTAAACAATCATTGAAGAACTCTGTTCTGACAATTCATGAAACCTTTAGTCTTACTAAGAACCTGTCTTCAAAATATGGTTCTTCAGGAAATGGTTCTGGGTAGGACCTCAGCCCTTCAGGAAGAAACCTTTTAGAACCCTTAGTTCTGAGCTTGTACCTCATTTGATTCTGATTTCGGACAGTTGATCACAACTGGTCCAACCAAAAGAGGGGTTCTCGGTCTACGTCAAATTGAGACCATAATTTGGTTCCTTTGTAGTACGAAAACATTTTTTGGATGGTTCAGACTTTTGGACCAATTACAGGAAGTTCTGGCAAAGGCAAGAACAAGAACAAGAACAAAACAAACTGAGCAGAGAGAGGAGCAGACCAAATGTTTAATTGACATTTGATGCAACAACTTCATGAAATCGGTCGGGGAAAAAGCAAAAACTCAGACACTCTTCGAGTATTTTCCAACAGAGTGAAAGAGAGGAAAGGGCCTTCACTTTTTATGTTCAAGTGTGTGTGTGTTTGCAGCCGATTTATATCCCTCTGGACAACAGTGATTAATGACCATTCCTCACATTTCATCTCTGAGTGAAGAATGGACTGTCACTGCAGAAACACAACTCTCAGGTCACACAAGCACACAAGCATAATAAATATGACCTCATGAGATACAGCTGATTCTTTTACTGACATCTAAAGGTGAGTAAAATGTTGGTTTTCATTGTATTTGTAAAGAAGATTCATCATTAATGCAACAGAGCTACATTCTGACCATATTACTTAAGCAACATAGTGCTGTTGTTTACCATGCTGACACTACAAAAACTGTGATTGGTCAGCCTGGGCTTACTTGTGTTTTGTCCTACAAGTCTCTTAATGGTAGTGGAGAGTGCTAACAGTGAAGACAATGTTAAGGAAGTTGAGTAAAGATTGAAATTTGAAAGTTTAAAAAGTTATATAAAACTGTCTGTGGCTCCAGCGGGAGCGCGTGACCTCAGATAAATGTTCTCAAGTGATGTCACTTGAGTCAGCGTCAAGTTTGAAAAGGGGGAAAAAAATCTGGGAGGGTGGACTCCCAGATCCCAGAAGAAAAAGTAAAGTTACCAGGCCTCTGTAGCTGGCCCCCTCATTTCTACTTGAGGCCCCAGGCTACATTAGCCGCTACTTGCTCAACACACCTGAGTCTCCAATCTAATTGTTGCGGGTTGAGTTGCATTGTGGGTAATGTATGGAATGGTAATGGAGTAGAAAGGAGGATATATCTGCTTCTGCTCCATCGATTTTGATACTTTTCATTCTGACATTACAGGACTACAATGCTAAATCGTCCTTCAAAACAGGACTTGAACCGATCACATATGATCAGGGTGGGACTTTTTTCATTTTTTGCTTTTCGCTAATTAATTATGTCTTCCTAAAATTCCATACGCTAAAAATGACTTGTATGTAAAGAAATCAGGATGGTTTTCAGGACGTGTAATCTATGTCACATCACTGTCCAAGATGCTTGCTTGCACCTAATGAGTGCGAGCAACAGAATGCTGACTCCACGGTGTCTCATTAATAACAAGAATTTTCCGAAAACTCCACCCACTACCTTTATCTTTCGAAGGAGAAAACTGTACAGGTTTGCTTTCACAAAAACAAGCAGCGAGCAGCACTGCAGAGCTGCAAAATCTGTTGTTTTCTCTCACGATCAGTTAGTAGAGATCGATGAAGGCTGCATGCAGGATGCATTGTTTTAAATTATCTGCGCCTTGTGTCTATTGTTATCAGTGGCTTGGGAGCAAGTTAAAGAGCTTCAGCTGTATAACAGATCAAAACTAATGTCTCACGGGATGTTCCTCCATTTCTCCATCTTCCCCTTCCCACAATAGCGAAGGTTATTTATAACGTTATCTCTTTATGTGTTGATTTTAAGTCCCTCATTCACAGAGGAATAATTGCATACGTCAGCGGGAATGATGTAACGCTGGTTTCACTCTGAGCTATCTTTCTCTCTCGCTCTCTGTGTTGCAGCACCAGTGTTGTGACATACAGAACATTAACAGCAGATAAATGTGGTTGGAGCCTAAAATATCCTGTCTGCTTTTAGCACAAACAAACAACAGCATGTGGTTAAAGAAACATGAACCTAAACTGAAGAGAACGTAACAAACGAGGCACTGGAGCATTCATTTCTGCTGTTAACAATCAGCATGAGTTGTCATAACAAACAGTACAAAAATGATGTTTTATAGAGATTTCATCTTAACTTCAATACTGCGCTCACAATCTGAAGACACAAACCAAAACATATCCACAGTGATCTGGGCTCTTTAATTGTTAACGCTCTTCAAAGTGTAAATATTTGTTCTGACTTTTATGCGCGAGAATAAATTAAATCATTAACTAGACGTGATTAAGAAAGTGCTTAGATCTCTGCAGGAGCGAAGGAGAGCTCCTAAGGCGATTGCGGTAAATGAACAACCGCCTTTGGAGACTGACATGCTGACGTGAGCGTGAAAGGTAGAAACAAAGCGGCTTTAAACCGCGGTAATGACACATTTATATAATTTAGAGGGCTCCTGCTGCTGGAGACACAATGCCACAAAGTACAACTCGGCTGACTGACAGATTGAGACACCGTTACGTTAGTTTTCACCGATGTTTCAAAGGCAGATGAAAGAACGAGTCCTGCTTCAAACTGGCTGAGACCTTGAGACCTGTCAGTCCTTACTCTGGACTTTACTCAGAGCTTTCCTGTCTTGACTTGGGACTTGAGTGCAAAGACTTTAGACTAACTTCTGAACCTCTGGTAAAAAAAAAAAAATACAGTTGCAACTGTTGGAATGGTTAAGAAGTCTTCATTTCAATCCATATGGATTGTGGAAATACCTTCAGAACTCAGTGTATTTATTTTTTGGATAATTGGGAGCTTAATTCAATGAAGTTCTCATGTGTAATGGTAACATGTAGGAGGCACAGACAGGGACTACAGCTGCCGATGGTTTATGCATTCAAATGTTTTTAATGAATTATTGTAGCTTTACTTTTTTGATATACCTCCACTTACCTTATACTACTATCTTATACAATGGGGTCTTGTAGGAGCATGTAGGAGTGTATGTGTGTTAGTGTGCATGTAGCTCGCACGGTCATTAAAATGGTGAGCTGCTCTGCCAGGGATAAGAGTACTGACAACAATAAAACAGAAAGTTGGTGACTGAAATTAGCATCATGCTAAACAACGAGCAAAAACAGCAACAGCAAAGCCCCTGTATATTGAATATGTAAATATCCTGAACTGATTTCCATTTTACATGCTACCCACTTACATGCTACCCACAAGAGGACAACATCTGACAGCAGAGTGAATTATGGACCAAGTTTCAGTATTTCAGTATTCACTCTTCTTGTTCCTCTGAGCTTTTTAATTATGTCTCAGTCTGCGCAGGTAGCTGTGCATTTATAAATAGAATTGAATAAGTGTTTATTTGCTCACACAAAAATGATCAGAGTTAAAAATATCAGTTAAACTGATATTTTGATCCTTCACAGAGGACATCAGCTTGGATTGCAGATTATCTTCCAGTGGAGACAAAGAGTGAAAGCAAAAAAAGAAAAAATCAAAACATCCGTAGAAACTTATTGAACCATTCCTGGCAACCTCTTGAAAAATTCACCTCTCAATCTGGATCCAGTGTGTTACAAATACTTTTTCCCCATTGTCACTGTAACTGTTGTGAGTCCAAGCTGACTACAGCTACGAGAGAAGGAAGCTACAGTGTTTTCAAAGCCACACTAATGGAAACATACCTAGAAATATTATATTCAATTTCTGCCGTATTTTGCCGATAAATCCTGAGAAACCTGACACACTGGATCGTAAAAGAGAAGTGAGGCTAAAAACTTTCATTTGCAGCCAAACAAAACCATGTGTGCAAATTTATTCAGCCTTGTTAACGGAGCTTTTTTCATCGTGACAAACAGTGGACATTTTGTACCTCATTAAACCACAGTGCTGCTTTTAGCTAATAGACCTTTTTCACAGCAGCCATTTTGACATGAAATAGTAGCGTAAACACAGGTGTTAGCAATGATACTAATTAAGATCCCGTTCCATGAAGGTAAAAACAGAGTAAGGCTGCTGCTATTGTGCATGTTAGCTCACTGGAAAAGCTCTGCTAATTAGTATCTTTGTTAACACTGGGTTTACTCTACTATTTCATATCTATTGCGTATGTCTACCCTGAAAAAGGGCTAACCTTAGCATGCTAACATGCTCAAAATGTTAATGCTAACACACTGATGTTTAGCATGTAGGCCTATAATATTTACCATTTTAACCACCTTAGTTTAGCCTTTTAGCGTGTTAACATTTTTTTAATTGGCAGAAATAGCACCAAGGAAAAGGTAAGGGATCACAAGTTCATATAATTCATGCTGGGAAGCCCAGGATTGTCTGTACCAAATGTTATGATAATCTATTAAATAGCCACAGCATTTCACCTAAAGTGTAATGAGCTAAAAAGCACTTTTGGTTGAATTGTTTCACACTCTGTTGCACTTGCAATGAGAAAGGTCATATGTCATTCTACTAACGAGAGATGTGGGTGATTAGACGTCCAGTCAATTAAACATTGCTACCCTCATGAGTCAGTACCAGAAATAGCTGGTTAAACTAATTATTATAATGTCATTAATTAATAGACCACACTTTTTCTGTTGTTCCTAATGAGGAGACTGTGTCTGCAGCCGCCCAGAGAAAAGGCGCTGTACCCGGCATTGTTTTTCCAGCACACTGTCTTTTTTGTGCAGCCGCTCTGAGCTTCTTAATTAAAGCTTTTAGATATCTTAATTGTGAAGAATTTATAAGAAATGACATGTGGTTAACCAGCGTTTCACGGCCGCTTGATTCAAGACGAGCCTGTATCAAGACCCAGATGCAAATCCCTGCCTTGCCGGCCTGACATGCCGAGTCAAGAGTCAAGAGGCAGCACATCTTTCGGTTGGTGCC